>KZ071908.1:10742-27770 GCA_002091845.1 Anopheles cracens | reverse complement strand
GTGGAGAAGGCAGAAGCTACGCCACGGTCGAAGAACATTACGAGAGAGCATTCGGTGGACACGGTGGCCGTAGCGGATGGTGGAGATCTTTGGTGCAGCTTGGCGCGGGAGATAGCGAGAAAGAGGAGAAGGACAGAGTGGCGAGTAGCAGGGTGGTACGGGAGGTTAGGGGTGGGCAAGCTGGTAGGGGGCAGGCAGTGAGGACGCCTAACGTTAAGACGGAAGTTAGCGTGCAGTTTAGTATCCGGTAAGTTCGGCGAAGGTCGAATCCAGATCGTCGCAGATCGCCTTGTACTTCTCCTTCTCGTTCATCAGTTTGTCTGCAAGAGATTACAGAAAGGTAGTAGTTAGGATTGCTTGTTGCGTGCCCTCCCCCGCTGCGTTAATGTTCCGGCTGTCGCGGCCAAGTCCGCGCCCGCAGGATAGGGTGGATCGCGTCCATCTGGCCGGGCGTTCCAACGTGGACCGGAGCCACGAGCGCCGCGTGGTGTTCAGGAGGAGGGAGGTGGTAGAGGGATGTGTAACGTTCCTAAGTGCTGGAATAACTTGGGCTTGACCACCAGTGGGCCGGACGCTGGAAGTTGGTTCGTTTCGTTTTTGGCAAACAGCAAAAGCACCCAGTGGGCTATTTACAGCTCAGGTTATTCAAGTAAGCATACAGCGTAAAGATAGAGATAGAGAGAGAGCATCGTGTGTCGGTGTGTTTGAGTGTTGGTTTGCAGTGCAGCATCTGAACATCGATGCACTATGTTACTGCAGCGGCTACGCAACAACTAGTGTCAGTATGTGTGTGTGTGTGCTTGACTGGCGCAGCGCATAACTTCTTCGCCACGCGACTTCTGCTACTGCTGCTCCTCGTGGTGGTGGTGGTGATGGTTCGGACAGTCGAACCTATCCGCCGTCCACCGGCTGTAGTGTGGTGTGTGGTGACCACCGCACGGGTTGAGTTGCACGTGTACGCAGGTCATTAGATACAGGGGTCGCAAACCTCACGGACGTACCTTCTAGTCTGTCGACCTCCTTCTGGAGCTTCTTGACGTTCTTCTCGGCGTTCTCGGCGCGGGTCTCGGCCTCCTTCAGCTTGATGGTGAGCGTCTTCAGCTGGCGCTTGAACTCCTCCACTCTCTGGTTGGCCTTGTCCTCCGAGACCTCCAGCGACTTCAGCGAGTTACCGACGACCTACATAGAACGGGACGAGTGTGAGCTCCGGTTCCGGCTGGGCTGTCACGCGCTAACGCACCTTCAACTCCTCCTCGAGCTCCATGATCTTGGCCTCGCCGGACTTGACGCGGTCCTCAGCGACTTCCAGCTCGTCTTCAACGAAGGCCAGCTTGCGGGATACCTCGTCGGACTTGGTATCGGCGTCTTCAGCGAGCATACGCGCCTCCTTCAGCTGGTTGGACAGCTGGTCCATGCGCTCCTCATCCTGCTGGGAACGGTTCTCCAACACCTTGCACATACTGCGCGGAAGGAAACACGCGGAGCGCGAAGTTAGTGACGCCGGTCTGAGCCAGTTCCCATCGCTCCCTACCACCCGCCCCTTACCGGTTGTTCTCGTCAGCCGACTGGGTGGCCTCCAGCAGCTTGGACAGGGCGGCGGACGAACGTTCCTCAGACTTTTCCAGATCCTCCTCAACCTGCTGCACCTTGCGGGTCAGGGCGGCAACGTTGGCCTCGGTGGAGGTGAGCAGCTTGTCCTTCTCCTCGCAGTCCTTGGTGGCCTGCTCGAGAGTGGCCTTGAACTTCTCGTGGTCCTGGGTGACCTGCTCCAGGCGCTTGGTCAGCTCAGCGACCTCCTCCATGATCTTGTCGGCACGGAGGTTAGCCTCCTTCGCCTGGTTCTCGCAGGTGTCGGCCTTGTCCTGCGCATTGTCCTTCTCGATCTTCATCGCCTGCATTTTCTTCTTGATCGCGTCCATTTTGGATGGTTTGTGTTAGCTAACCTCGTGCCACAGAAAAGAAACGGGAAGGAGCTTTCCTTAAGGGTGCTGCGGGGAAGACGTACCGGAGAGGTGAGAACAGTTAGAGCGTACTTTTTAACAGTGAAAATTACATTTATTGCAAGTTTCTTATCTAGATTAATCAGTCCATTTTATTATGCTTTTGCTCGTCTTTTTCATATTGATTCAGTGGCCATTCTTATTGGAGGTCTTCCCTTTAAATTCAAAGTAGAGACTTCTGAAGTTCTCTCCATGTTCTCGCTAAGTTACTTGCGCTAAGTTATGGAATATTTTTGTGTGGAAGCTGTAGATCGTTTATGTGATATATGCCTGAGATGACTTAGATTGGACGTAATCCATCCTTGTATAAGTTTTTCTCATTGTTAAGCATAGCTCGTATAACTCGAAGATTCCTGATACGACCAAGATGTGTTTAATCCTTCCTTATTGTAGATGTGTTTCTTATGCATTACAGTATCTCAAAGTATTAAGATCCTTTATGTAATATATTTATGAAATGCTACAGATTTATACTAAATGTTGTAGAACAAATAGTAGTAAATGTTTTTCCTCTACTCGCATACTGCAATATCTTTTAAAATAAGGAACCGATAATATCGATATCTACCACAAGGATGAGATGATTTGGATTTGCTGAAACCCATCATTTTGCAAGATTTCTACTTAAGATCATATATCTTGCGGGTCTCGGCCTCCTTCAGCTTGATGGTGAGCGTCTTCAGCTGGCGCTTGAACTCCTCCACTCTCTGGTTGGCCTTGTCCTCCGAGACCTCCAGCGACTTCAGCGAGTTACCGACGACCTACATAGAACGGGACGAGTGTGAGCTCCGGTTCCGGCTGGGCTGTCACGCGCTAACGCACCTTCAACTCCTCCTCGAGCTCCATGATCTTGGCCTCGCCGGACTTGACGCGGTCCTCAGCGACTTCCAGCTCGTCTTCAACGAAGGCCAGCTTGCGGGATACCTCGTCGGACTTGGTATCGGCGTCTTCAGCGAGCATACGCGCCTCCTTCAGCTGGTTGGACAGCTGGTCCATGCGCTCCAGATCTTTGGTGCAGCTTGGCGCGGGAGATAGCGAGAAAGAGGAGAAGGACAGAGTGGCGAGTAGCAGGGTGGTACGGGAGGTTAGGGGTGGGCAAGCTGGTAGGGGGCAGGCAGTGAGGACGCCTAACGTTAAGACGGAAGTTAGCGTGCAGTTTAGTATCCGGTAAGTTCGGCGAAGGTCGAATCCAGATCGTCGCAGATCGCCTTGTACTTCTCCTTCTCGTTCATCAGTTTGTCTGCAAGAGATTACAGAAAGGTAGTAGTTAGGATTGCTTGTTGCGTGCCCTCCCCCGCTGCGTTAATGTTCCGGCTGTCGCGGCCAAGTCCGCGCCCGCAGGATAGGGTGGATCGCGTCCATCTGGCCGGGCGTTCCAACGTGGACCGGAGCCACGAGCGCCGCGTGGTGTTCAGGAGGAGGGAGGTGGTAGAGGGATGTGTAACGTTCCTAAGTGCTGGAATAACTTGGGCTTGACCACCAGTGGGCCGGACGCTGGAAGTTGGTTCGTTTCGTTTTTGGCAAACAGCAAAAGCACCCAGTGGGCTATTTACAGCTCAGGTTATTCAAGTAAGCATACAGCGTAAAGATAGAGATAGAGAGAGAGCATCGTGTGTCGGTGTGTTTGAGTGTTGGTTTGCAGTGCAGCATCTGAACATCGATGCACTATGTTACTGCAGCGGCTACGCAACAACTAGTGTCAGTATGTGTGTGTGTGTGCTTGACTGGCGCAGCGCATAACTTCTTCGCCACGCGACTTCTGCTACTGCTGCTCCTCGTGGTGGTGGTGGTGATGGTTCGGACAGTCGAACCTATCCGCCGTCCACCGGCTGTAGTGTGGTGTGTGGTGACCACCGCACGGGTTGAGTTGCACGTGTACGCAGGTCATTAGATACAGGGGTCGCAAACCTCACGGACGTACCTTCTAGTCTGTCGACCTCCTTCTGGAGCTTCTTGACGTTCTTCTCGGCGTTCTCGGCGCGGGTCTCGGCCTCCTTCAGCTTGATGGTGAGCGTCTTCAGCTGGCGCTTGAACTCCTCCACTCTCTGGTTGGCCTTGTCCTCCGAGACCTCCAGCGACTTCAGCGAGT
The DNA here is from genome assembly GCA_002091845.1 of Anopheles cracens. Taxonomy (NCBI): domain Eukaryota; kingdom Metazoa; phylum Arthropoda; class Insecta; order Diptera; family Culicidae; genus Anopheles; species Anopheles cracens. The sequence continues at coordinate 23,681 of KZ071908.1, read as the reverse complement.
TACCGACGACCTACATAGAACGGGACGAGTGTGAGCTCCGGTTGCGGCTGAGCTGTCACGCGCTAACGCACCTTCAACTCCTCCTCGAGCTCCATGATCTTGGCCTCACCGGACTTGACACGGTCCTCAGCGACTTCCAGCTCGTCTTCAACGAAGGCCAGCTTGCGGGATACCTCGTCGGACTTGGTATCGGCGTCTTCAGCGAGCATACGCGCCTCCTTCAGCTGGTTGGACAGCTGGTCCATGCGCTCCTCATCCTGCTGGGAACGGTTCTCCAACACCTTGCACATACTGCGCGGAAGGAAACACGCGGAGCGCGAAGTTAGTGACGCCGGTCTGAGCCAGTTCCCATCGCTCCCTACCACCCGCCCCTTACCGGTTGTTCTCGTCAGCCGACTGGGTGGCCTCCAGCAGCTTGGACAGGGCGGCGGACGAACGTTCCTCAGACTTTTCCAGATCCTCCTCAACCTGCTGCACCTTGCGGGTCAGGGCGGCAACGTTGGCCTCGGTGGAGGTGAGCAGCTTGTCCTTCTCCTCGCAGTCCTTGGTGGCCTGCTCGAGAGTGGCCTTGAACTTCTCGTGGTCCTGGGTGACCTGCTCCAGGCGCTTGGTCAGCTCAGCGACCTCCTCCATGATCTTGTCGGCACGGAGGTTAGCCTCCTTCGCCTGGTTCTCGCAGGTGTCGGCCTTGTCCTGCGCATTGTCCTTCTCGATCTTCATCGCCTGCATTTTCTTCTTGATCGCGTCCATTTTGGATGGTTTGTGTTAGCTAACCTCGTGCCACAGAAAAGAAACGGGAAGGAGCTTTCCTTAAGGGTGCTGCGGGGAAGACGTACCGGAGAGGTGAGAACAGTTAGAGCGTACTTTTTAACAGTGAAAATTACATTTATTGCAAGTTTCTTATCTAGATTAATCAGTCCATTTTATTATGCTTTTGCTCGTCTTTTTCATATTGATTCAGTGGCCATTCTTATTGGAGGTCTTCCCTTTAAATTCAAAGTAGAGACTTCTGAAGTTCTCTCCATGTTCTCGCTAAGTTACTTGCGCTAAGTTATGGAATATTTTTGTGTGGAAGCTGTAGATCGTTTATGTGATATATGCCTGAGATGACTTAGATTGGACGTAATCCATCCTTGTATAAGTTTTTCTCATTGTTAAGCATAGCTCGTATAACTCGAAGATTCCTGATACGACCAAGATGTGTTTAATCCTTCCTTATTGTAGATGTGTTTCTTATGCATTACAGTATCTCAAAGTATTAAGATCCTTTATGTAATATATTTATGAAATGCTACAGATTTATACTAAATGTTGTAGAACAAATAGTAGTAAATGTTTTTCCTCTACTCGCATACCGCAATATCTTTTAAAATAAGGAACCGATAATATCGATATCTACCACAAGGATGAGATGATTTGGATTTGCTGAAACCCATCATTTTGCAAGATTTCTACTTAAGATCATATATCTTTATATATGGCTGAGATGCTTCAGATTTGTTGGAATCTGTCCTAGACAAAGTTGTTCTAGTTCTGGCGTTGTACAGCCCTATCTTTAATATTTTAGACCATCTAGATCCACTAATATATGAATAAGATGATTCAGATGTGTTGCAATCAATCATTTTGCAAGATTTCTACTTAAGATCATGTATCTAATATAAGGCTGAGATGTTTCAGATTTGTTGGAATCTGTCCTAGTAAAAGTTGTTCTGGTTCTTGCGTTTTTCAGCCCTATTTTTAATATTTTAGACCATCTAAATCCACTGATATATTAATGAGATGATACAGATTTGTTGTAATCCACAATTTTGCAAGATTTTCACTTAAGATCTTATATACAATATATGCCTGAGATGCTCCAAATTTTGTCGTAATCTTTTCTAGTAAAAGTGTTTCTTCCCCTCGCGTATTACAATACCTATAAGCATTAGGAACCATCTATCTCGACGAAAAATATCTGCCTACCCCGCACAGATATGGCATACGAGCGAAAGAAAAAGAAACAAGTGCGAATGACGATCGCTAAAAATAGAACTTTCGACTTTCCAGCCAGTGTTCATACACACATTCCATACCCAACGCAACATTCCTCACCCAAGCACACACCCTACAGATGTGCTAGGACCTAGGCACCTAACGTGTGTGACTAGGCCACTGTTTATTTCAAGAAAATCTCATAAACTCATTCACACCGGTGTGGGCGCACGGCGCAACAATTGCCGCGAACTTCAATCGGCGGGGAGCGATGGAACAACCGGCAAGAAGACCTGCCGTTCCCCGAGCACCCGCGGTCGTACGCATACGCGAGCTGCGCAGCTCGCGTGCGCAGTGCGGCCAGTAAAAATAGCTCCTCGGGAGGTAACGCCCGCAACGCCGCCGCTCACACGCAAGCCTTATAAGAGGAAAACGGCTCATCGTCGCCGCACCGGTCGCCGGACATGCGCAGAAAAGACGGCAGAAGACGGCTGCCGTGGGTTTCGGTAGTTCTGCTGGCCCGCCGGCCTGTACGATCGAATTGCATCTTTCCGGCTTGTACTTAGTGTGTCCAAACGGTACAAAATGTCAGGTGACTCATAGGGCACCAGGCTTTTTCTTTGGATCGGAAGCGGTCCCGACCCACTCTCGACCCGCCTCGACAGCGCCTGGCGACAGCGAAACAGGCGGTTACTCAATATGCCGCCCCGCTCGGTTGGAGGGTATTTTTAGATCCGTATCTTGCGCCTAATTCACCCGCACCGTGCCGAGCAAAGGTGTGTGTGTGTGTGTGTGCGTCGCAGTTAAGATTAAGGCTACGTGGTTAATTATAACCGTTGCGTGAAAAACTGTCGTCCCACAACAAGGAGCGCTATTTTCGGGGTTGCGGATTCGATCCGACTGACCGGGTCCGCCGCGGACACCTGCTCCCGCGTACGCACGATAGTCACTTCAATTATGGTCACGCAAGGACTCCTTGCCATTACGGTGCCTCCTCCAAACTTCAACTCCAGTGCCTGACCGTTCGTTTCCTCCAAACTGACACTTCCCGCAGCACTCGGCGCTTGTTTGACGAGTCCTTATCAGCCTCGTCGGAATCACTATCAAACTGACGTTTTTTTTGTTCCTCTAACGAACTTTTCCACTGTCTTCCTTGCGCTGACTAGTTCTACCAGGTGACGAGGCACACGAGAAAAAAAAACAACAACAACAAAAACAACAAAACCAACCTGAGCGCGTTCACTCAAATCCTCGCAAGACTAAAAACACGATAGCACTGAGTAGCGCAATACGAGGAAAACTCCGATTGACCCTTACGCCGATCGACGCACACAGCCGCGACGGCTGTCCCGGATGCTGTACGGGCGCACCACCACACGCACAGCCTGTGGGCAGACCCCAACGACACACGCACACACAGCGAAATGGGTGGGGAAATGTGGGGAAATGCGTGCGTGAACGGTGTCTGCACAGCGCTTGATGACGCCATCAGGCCGAACATTTTCCGAGCCGAACCAACCGACCCGGCTGCCGGTGCGTGGGTCGGGGCGCCATTTTTCCCCTTCGAGCCAACCGAGCACCCGATCGTCGTGTGCGCGAAGGAAAAATCGCACGCGCAGTCCCAAACTCCCCTGCGGGCGTGATTCGTATCCGTCGGTTTGTGCGCGAGAAAATCAGCAACCAAAAAAAAAAAACGGAACAGAAAGAGGCGCATTGGAAGTTGGCGATCGCAGATCATGCTTTTCATGCCGCTGCTCGTGGCTCGGATCGCCGATCGTCGGGTTCTAAATTCGGAACGCGTCGTGATGTTGGGAACGCGAGTTTTTCCCTATTTTTCAAGCCACCACCGACTAAAACGCACCCCCCGCACCGCTACCGGCTCCTTCCTCCCCCTTTAGGTCCCCGGTAGGTGCAAAAACAAACCGACCGTAGAAGCTGGTCGCCTTGGACGGACCAAAAATATCCGTGCAGGAATATTAAATTTTCATCATCTCGGGCCTGGCGCGCTCGGGCAGGCCGCGGTCGGTAAATTGACCCAAAAATTTAGATCACACGGCTGAGCGCGTTCGTGAGGCGAAGAAATGTCCAAGAAATAGGGGAAAAAATGACAAGTATTTGTGCTTCGACAAGTGGTTTTGCTGCAGAGTTCTTTACTCTTGCCAGCTATTAGTTTGTTCGCACTCACGACGCAGCGGATTATGTTTTGAATGTATTAAACAAAATTAAAAGCATCTTTGAGAATACAATTTTTTGAAAATTTGTATTACCTTGGTACAAAGTCCTGTGCTCTTTCAATGATTTGTAGGTTACATAAACAAACTGTATTGCTTCAAACGTGTTTTGTAAGTTAAACTGTTATCTTAAAAGTATTTTTATTCTTTTCATTTCTCTTTTGTTTCTTTTTATTAACATGTTCATAGTTTGTAGACTTTTGTAGTTGATTTATTGTTTGTCTGCCGCATTTTGTTTGTTTCTTTTTTATCCTTCTTATGTTTTACTTCAGCTCGCCATGACCCTTTGTCTTAAGTTGATTTTCATATGTCTGATAGTTCTAATTGCTTTTTTATGAAGGAAATATAAGATGTCCTATATTATTAATAAAAAATATATGCCAACGTTTCTTTAGAAAGCATAAAATATCTTTGCAGGGATAATGTGGATTATAATAGTATATAAAAATATACACTCTATATTGTATAACAAACGGGAGACATCCCAGTAATGGATCATAAATTAAACATAAATACATTAAAAATAAAATAAAATAAAAATTGCTTCCTATTCGATAGGAAATTTGATAAATCAGCACAAATGTGTACAGTTAGTATTAAAAAAAAACCTTATGCAAACGTATTATGAAATCATTATTTGCTCATGTTCTATACAGCTTGTCGGCTGGAGTACTTCTGAATTAATAAATACGAAATGAATAAATAAATAAAAGAATAAATTAAATAAACCTTTGAGGTTCTCTCTACATTCATTATTACAACGTAAACATACAATACATTTTAAAGTGTTACATTGCTTTTTCGCTAAATATTATAAAATCACTAAAATCAGTTCATAAAATGTAATGAATACTGCTACATGTAAATTGTTTTTTTAAATCATTTTTTCCATTTTTCTCCCATCCAATTTGTTCCAATCTTTTTTCGATCTCTATTGTTGAATCATGCTGCCATTTGTTGTGCCCCTGTTGTGCCCTCCCCAACAGAACGGATTCGATGAGAAATAAATTCTAAAATGAATATAATTACCGTCCCCGAAATAGCGTGCCAGCTCAGAATTATTTTTAGCCTTTCGGTACAAAATTTCGTCGAGGACGAGGACGGCAAAAACACGCAGAAAAAAAAAACAAACAAACAACCTAGTAATGTTCGTGATACTGATAAGCTGGCGTGTTGTTATGCTGGCTCGCGGCACCGGCAGCATCAATCATTGCTTCTGCCCATTGAGCAATCGCATCGCTCGCAGGTTGCTCCCCTGCTGCTGCTGCGCTCATTCGCGACTTCCAATGGCGGATTTTAGCCGCCCGTTGACCTATGCTCAGCACAATGTAACCTCAGTCCGGTGAAGCTCGAACGCGCATCTCATCTCATCCGTGTTTGAAAACAGGTTCTCACGTACACGCATACAGCCGAGCGATAACACACGCCAACTGCGCTCGAGAACGAGAACGCTCTCGCTGCCCATGATCAGAATCTTCGTAACCTTGGCTACGACCGGCCGCACAGCCATCCAAACGTACGCAATGTGGAAAAAAGCAATTAGCAGTTAGAAAGCAAAGGCAACTTTTCTCTTTTGTTTCTTTTTATTAACATGTTCATAGTTTGTAGACTTTTGTAGTTGATTTATTGTTTGTCTGCCGCATTTTGTTTGTTTCTTTTTTATCCTTCTTATGTTTTACTTCAGCTCGCCATGACCCTTTGTCTTAAGTTGATTTTCATATGTCTGATAGTTCTAATTGCTTTTTTATGAAGGAAATATAAGATGTCCTATATTATTAATAAAAAATATATGCCAACGTTTCTTTAGAAAGCATAAAATATCTTTGCAGGGATAATGTGGATTATAATAGTATATAAAAATATACACTCTATATTGTATAACAAACGGGAGACATCCCAGTAATGGATCATAAATTAAACATAAATACATTAAAAATAAAATAAAATAAAAATTGCTTCCTATTCGATAGGAAATTTGATAAATCAGCACAAATGTGTACAGTTAGTATTAAAAAAAAACCTTATGCAAACGTATTATGAAATCATTATTTGCTCATGTTCTATACAGCTTGTCGGCTGGAGTACTTCTGAATTAATAAATACGAAATGAATAAATAAATAAAAGAATAAATTAAATAAACCTTTGAGGTTCTCTCTACATTCATTATTACAACGTAAACATACAATACATTTTAAAGTGTTACATTGCTTTTTCGCTAAATATCATAAAATCACTAAAATCAATCAGTTCATAAAATGTAATGAATACTGCTACATGTAAATTGTTTTTTTAAATCATTTTTTCCATTTTTCTCCCATCCAATTTGTTCCAATCTTTTTTCGATCTCTATTGTTGAATCATGCTGCCATTTGTTGTGCCCCTGTTGTGCCCTCCCCAACAGAACGGATTCGATGAGAAATAAATTCTAAAATGAATATAATTACCGTCCCCGAAATAGCGTGCCAGCTCAGAATTATTTTTAGCCTTTCGGTACAAAATTTCGTCGAGGACGAGGACGGCAAAAACACGCAGAAAAAAAAAACAAACAAACAACCTAGTAATGTTCGTGATACTGATAAGCTGGCGTGTTGTTATGCTGGCTCGCGGCACCGGCAGCATCAATCATTGCTTCTGCCCATTGAGCAATCGCATCGCTCGCAGGTTGCTCCCCTGCTGCTGCTGCGCTCATTCGCGACTTCCAATGGCGGATTTTAGCCGCCCGTTGACCTATGCTCAGCACAATGTAACCTCAGTCCGGTGAAGCTCGAACGCGCATCTCATCTCATCCGTGTTTGAAAACAGGTTCTCACGTACACGCATACAGCCGAGCGATAACACACGCCAACTGCGCTCGAGAACGAGAACGCTCTCGCTGCCCATGATCAGAATCTTCGTAACCTTGGCTACGACCGGCCGCACAGCCATCCAAACGTACGCAATGTGGAAAAAAGCAATTAGCAGTTAGAAAGCAAAGGCAACTAGACCGCAGACTGCACAGATTGCTAGAAATTCGGGAATGATTCGCAAGCGGAAGTGGCTGCTGGTAGCCACGCTGTGCTTTTCGGTGCTAGGAACGGCAGCAGCCGCCACCAGTGGTAAGTTGAAAGTGTTGACGCTAACAAAAGCACCCGCAGGTGCGCTCTGGGGTTTCCCATTACTAAGAGATGCGTGTGCGTGCGTTTTGTTTGTTTTTTTTTCGTTTTTTTTTGTTTCGTTTGCTGTTCGTCTCGTTCCCTCGGGCAGCGTACACGCGCGATCGCCGGAAGGTGTGCAACTACTACGAGTGGAAGTGTGCCAGCGGCCAGTGCATCGAGTCGCACCAGCAGTGTGACGGAGTGGTCGACTGTAAAGATGGGTCGGATGAGACATCGAAGACTTGCGCGTTTATACGCTGCCCGAGCTACGCCTTCCGCTGTCAGTATGGTGCGTGCGCTCGCCCGACTGGCAGTACGTGTGCGGTGGTACCATCCTCACCGAGCGGCTCGTCGTGACGGCCGCCCACTGTTTCTGGGCGACGGAGGGCTTCTTCGACAAGCGCTACTTCCGGCTGGTGGCGGGCAAGTACCGGCGCGACCTGAGCGCGATCGAAACCGTGCCGCAGCAGTTCTTCCAGATCCACGAGATCCTCCACCAGCCGCAGTACCAGGACTTCTCCGGGTACTACAACCTGGACATTGCGATCGTGGTGCTGAGCGACTTCATCGCGTTCCGCACGTACATCCGGCCGATCTGTCTCGAGCGGAACCTGCGCACCGAGAGCGAGAAGCGCATCAAACCGAACAGTGTCGGGCGGGTGGCCGGCTGGGGCTTCACCACCAGCACCGGCAATCTGAGCAGCGTGCTGAAGGTGATCGACATCCCGACGGTGGATTACGTGACGTGCCGGGAGTTTTCGCCGGTCGCGTACCGCCCGTTCCTGACGGGCGATAAGTTCTGCGCGGGCGAACCCCGCACGGGGACGGGCGTGTGCCAGGGCGACAGTGGCGGTGGGTTCGCGCTCGGCAAGGAAACGGCCGGCGACACCGTGTACTATCTGTACGGCGTGGTCAGTTCCGCGCCGCGTGCCGTCAACGGTGGCTGCGATAATAATAAGTACGTCGCCTTTACCGAGGTGCAAAACTACATTCCTATGATACTCGATGCCGAAAGTCGATATCCGGTGATATGAGGCGGTGGGCGAGACAATGTGTAATAAAACGCAAGAATGCATGCAAATCAAGCAGAGGTGGTAACTTTTTCATACGCCTGAAATCGAAAACTGTACAACACCACCCACGGTATAGTCATTTCGTTGGATCGATCTTTATTTGCTTTTTTGTTTTCGTTAGCACTTTTACATTTAGGGGTTTCATTATAGGTTTCTGGGATGCCGAGCAAAAAATAGGTCTGCCGTTTTCTTTGTTCCTTCATTTGAATTTGTTCACCACGGTGGTATCACACCCGTTCTCCTTCCGCATCTTACCCTCTACAATGGCGCACGCACATTTTGCAAATCACAAAAGCTTCACAAGATAATTATGTTTGTCTTAAATCGGAATATGATCGTTCCCCCTCTTTCTCCACTCGGCTTCGTCTTCGTCAAACCCATCCCGAACAGTCCCGCGAGTTAGAATATGAATCTTATGTTTCGATCAAGCGCACGTTATCCTAACCTCCTAAAAAGCATACTTTATCGTTACTGCACACATCTCCGAACGCAAAACCATCGACTGGAATGATTTGTCTGGGCGGTCTCTCTCGAAATGCGCGATGAAAAACAGCGAATGCAATTGATTGAAACCGATTTCGAGAAGACTAAACGGTGACGGCACACTGCAAAACATGTAACATTTTTTACTTCCTTGGAAAATGCGTCATCGGAGAGCGTCTGCTGGTTTGTTCGTTTTTTGGCGTCGTTACAACACCATCCCACAACCGGGAATGTCGTCTCTGGGCTACTAACTTAGGTACGGCTAGGCGATAGAGTGTCCTCTTCTGCAGAAGTTGCGGAAATGATTAAGCACGATGCATTGTTTGCGAATGATTATGATGCCTGCTGACTCGCTGCACTGTATATGGCGGACTTGTGTATGTTAGCAGCTTTCTTATGTGCTAGGTGGTGGCAGCTACTGGGGCAGTGCGTTTGTTAGTATCCGGACAGGTCGGCAAACGTTAGGTCCAGTTCGGCAGCGATTGCTTTGTACTTCGATTTCTCTTTGTTGAGCTCATCTGCAAGTAGTGTTGAGGGAGAGAGGGAAATTATGAGCAACAGGTATGGAATGTATCTTCGGTCCGCTTCTTGGCATTTCTTATCTCAATTGAAAGCTTCAAGGGTAATCAAAATCGTAAGTACGTCGCATTTAGTGTACCTCGCGAACAAATTTTATCTAAATTATTGAATCATTGCAATTTGTGTAATAATATTTGAGTTATTTTTAACTGTTTCCCTTTTGTTTGTTTCAAGAACATTTCTTTATGAGTGCTTTTTGACCATACAAAAAATAATGAAATGAATTAAATTAAAAAAATGAACATTTTTGTTGACTTGTAAACGAGTCAAGTCACCAAATTTTATCACATTATCTTGTAATTTATGTGGTTTTTCTTCAATATGACTCAAACTGAATTCCGTATACTAATTCCACGATAAAATCGACAGCTTAATCCGATTCAGTAACTGATTCCTGATTCTTTGAACATTTTCAAACAGATTGCATACTTTCAGGCGTTAGTAACAGTGACTTTGTGTGTTCAATATCGGTATTTTTATACGAAAATATTTTTGTTGTAATTTTTGCACGTGAAACTGAGTCTTAAGATAAAATAATAACGAGAACCTTCCAGAACAACTATGCTACATCCAATGTGCATCTATATTGCCACTTTCAAAGAACAAAAAAGAGTGCGTTTCTTATGTCACTACAAACATAAATACTTACGGTGAAACATAAAACTACTAAAACTTAAGTTCTCAAGACTACAAAACAAAACGAAACAACAAAACAAATGATAAATAGTAGAATAAAATGTTCATTTATTTAATAGATAATGGACACGCCTACTGACGATAAACATCTTCAAACAGATCGTACGATGCGTTTGCTTAACACAAAAAGGAAGAGACAAAAACAGTAGGGAGCTGGAACAGAAGAGTGAACACACAAAACAAGCAAAATCATTTCTTTTCCACACACGCAGCGAAAAGCGAAACCGACATCAATCAGGATGATCCTGAGGAAATGAAAACTCAAAACACCTTGCGTTCCTCCAATCGAGTTATACCGTTGTTGTTGCAACTCTCTGGTGTCGTATGATATTTCTCTTAGCTCTTTATTATTGGATTTTTGTGTTTTCTCTCTCAGCGGTTTTACCTTTTTTTATAATAAACATATCATAATACATCGAAATAAAGAAGATATTCTTGTGTGTACGTGTGTTACGCTTTCTTTATGCGTTTTTCTCTCGCTCTTTCTCTCACAGTTTTCTTGGGTGGGGAAAGCGTCAGTCCGTTGCATTCCATCGTGCACAGTTCGCCACACCTCCGGCCATGCAACCGTCACCACATCTGGGGGCCGATGCGTTCACAGCAACGACGGATCATCCTTCGCGGAACTCTAGAACTTGTGGCGTACCGGCCGTTCCAGACGTACGTTTTCCTCCACTAATGGGAAGCGCGTCGTGGTACGTCTAGACGACACAGTGCGTGATCATCAACCAGCGGCAGCTGTTGGTGCCGGCAGCGATGGCGATGGTGCAGCGGATGGCTTCAAGAATGCGACGGATGCTGCTCCCTCCTTCTGTGCTGATCTTGTTCTGGCGATCGATGTAAGTGTCGCCGGCGGCAACGGTGGCCTTCTCCCCTTCGGCACGCATCGGGCAGGGCCGGGCAGCTGATGGTGGCGGTTCTTCTGCCGGTTGCGACCGTGCGCCCGAGAGGTGGCATCGTTTCGATAGGGACGGCTTATTCCTTGAGGATGAGCTCGACGAAGGCGGTGTCGAGATCGTCTCCGATTTCCCTGTACTTCTCCTTCTCCATGACGAGTTCGTCTGCGGGTTTCGGTTACGGGACGGGTTCGATGGTTTGTTCGAGTACGAGGCGGCACACGGTTCGATTCGAACACGGCGAAAGAAACAGAACATAAAATCATAACTTGAGTATCGTTTGAACCAAAGTGACCAGTATCGCAGTAGGTTAGCCGCATGATGATGTCAGAGCAGAGTGTAGCGCGCATTTTTCTTACGTTACCTAGGAAGCGGGTTGCTATTTTATTTGCGAACACACACACGCACGCACAAACGCGCTCAAGAAAAGAAGCGCAGCAGCAATCATCGTCCCATAATCCCGACGGTGGTGGTCTCTCTCACCCGACAGCATATGGGTACATTTTTTGTATTCTGTTTATTGATTTTGGTTTAATATAAAAAGTACACATTGCATCTCGCGGCAGCACACGAACACCAACAGTGGGGCGGGTTCGTAGAAAGAAGAGGTAAAAAAAGTGAATTTCTAGCAAAAATACAAGCAAGCAACAAGCGCGGGTGACCAACAATAACAGCAGCGATGTGGCGAGAAGATGCGAGCATTGTAGCGGAAGGGTGGAGGGAGCAGGGAGAAGGCATCGGCGATTTACGATGCTGGCGCCTCCGCTTCCGGTGCTGGTTCCGCTGGTGGTGCTGCTTCCGGTGCCGGGGCTGCCTCCGCTGCTGGTGCCGCCGCTTCCGCTTCCGCCGGTGCTGGGGCAGCGTCGGCCGCCGGGGCTTCTGGGGCGGCACCCTCCGCCGGCGCTTCGGGCGCTGCAGCCGCCTCGGCCGCTGGCGGGGCTGCTTCAGCCGGTGCGGCCGCTGCCACCACCTCCTTGGCCGGGGACGTTTTCGGTGTCGTGCCGGTGGACGAGCGGACGTACGGGACCTCGGCCGCCTCCGGCGGGAAGTGCTTGCGCAGCTCGAACGGACTCGGCGTGCGGGCCTTGGTTGGGCCGGCCGCTGCGCCACCCTCGGCCGCCGCCGCACCAGCCGCCTCACCCTCGCCTGCGCCCGCCGCCGCCGCCTCCTCCTTCGGTGCGGGCGGCGGTGGTGGCGGCGTCGGCAGCTTCGGCGGTGGTGGCGGCGTCTTCGGCTTCGGACGACGCTCCGTCCAGATCGGGTCGATGCCGGGGATGAGGTCGACGAAGGCAAAGTCCAGATCGTCACCGATCTCGGCGTAGCGCAGCTTCTCCACGATCAACTCATCTGACGTTTCCAAGGTGCAGCAACAATAACGCGTTTGACGTGTGGCGAACGAGTGCATTCATTCGAGTGCAAAGCAAAAAAGAAAATCGAAGCAGGCGTAAGCGAAAGCAAACTAATATAAACAAGCAAAGAGTACACAAAATGAAACAAAAAACAACATAAATGTTGCACAAGCACACACGACGTTTTTTTCTCGATTTACGATAAAATAATATATTATAAACACTCAAATACAATAAAGGGTTCTCTCGTTTCTTGTTTTTTTTTGTTTCCACATTGGAATTGCGTTCCACCTGTGTTGACGCGTGGTGTTCATTTCGAGGCTGTGTATGTGTGTGTCACGATGTTCGTTCGTGTGTGTGTATGTAGCGAAGTGCGAAGAAGGGGTGTTCAACGCTTTCCGGGGTGGTGATGCCCCGTCTTACAATGGAAAATAACAAACACGCTCACACACACATCCTTTTTCGAATTGTCCTTTTTCGCATTCTCTCTTAATCGTCTAAACTAGCGTTGAAAGTATAA
>KZ071903.1:57046-76656 GCA_002091845.1 Anopheles cracens | reverse complement strand
CAGCAGCGGAAGTAAGTACAGCAGGGCGAAGTTGATAATGTCGAACAGCTCGGAGTTGAACATTTTCCGGTTCACGATGCAGATCGTCTCCAGCTGGTCGTCACCGAGGTTGTTGGTAATGGTGCGCACGAAGATAAACTTCGGGATCGAGTAAACGGCGGATGTTATCCACACGGCCACAATAACAAGCTAGAATGGCAGGCAAACATAAAACCCTGCGTTAAGAGGAAAGGAACAACTCTTTTCTACCCAAAGCAGGCAAATCTTAATACAGCTCTGGTAACATTATGCCACTTTCGGGTTCATGCTGCACTCAATTGGTCCTTTGGCTAACATAGCTCCAATCTTGTAATGTTCCTTGGAAACACTTTCATCGTTACTATGGAGATGGAGGTCAATTGTAATTTGTGCGCTTGGCTGTACGTACGTTTATGACGTACTCTATCCTGTTGCAATAGATGAAATTGTTAGCCGGATCGGCATTCGGAAAGCTATTATAAAATGGTTTAAGAAGAATAAAACATTGTAGCAAATGTTTTACCCAGAAAACTCTTTACTTCGCTTTCTTTGGTTTGTCTCAATATTCATTTGTTGTGTATTCAGTTTCATCGCAGTAACCCAGAAAAATCACACTCTTACCCACGGGTATGATTAGGCCCTTTTTTCCGGAGCTACCTGGGCACTAAAAAGCAATTTGGTATGCAAAAAGCCAAAAGCTGGCGGTGTTTTTTTTGTGTTGCTTCCTGTCCCCCAATATTTGCATGGCGTTTGAGCTTATCATTACGCAGCCCGCTACTGCCCTTCTTCCGTGTGGAGGAAGTCCAGAATGACGTCAAAGTTATATGGGTCCGATGGGACGAGTGGTCGATAAAAATGAATTATGAAGTCACTTTCGCCCGGCCATCGCAGCGGGATACCGTACCGTCGGCGGGTGGGGATGGCCATGGGGACTCACCAGTATTGCCACATCTTCCGTGCATGGAACGGCAGGTTGCAGAGGGCAAAGGTCAGCACCACCACCATCAGCATCCGGATGACACCGCGCCGTGCTCGGAGCACATTGTTGGACGAGTGGGACACCTGCGTCAGCTGGGTGCCGTGCCGTTGGTGGAAGCTGTTCTGTGCGGGCCACGTCGTCACCACCACCTTGTCCGACTCCACCGACACCTTGTGAGAGCGATTCAAAAATTCGGACGGGTGCGTGGGTATGTGTGTAGCTCATCCATACGCTTCCACGGGACGCGCTTCCGACACTTACCTGGCTTTCGGTGACACCTGTGGTTCGCTTGTCGTACTTGCTGCTGGGCTTCCGGTGGAAGTTGCTCGAGTAGCTCGACGAGGTGGTGTTCTGCAGCGCAATGTGACGCTCCAGCCCCCGGGAACTCTTCCACAGTGCTATCGCTATCCTGCTGTACAGGACCTGTGTGCGTGACGGAAGCCGGTGTAGAATGTTTGAGTTATCGAAGCTCAAAGTTGCAACAGTATCAATTGACACCGGATTTGTCCGTTAGTGTTAATGACTCACATTGCCTGTTCGACTTCAATATTCCCTATTTCGTCACCATCTTCGTAACCACCTCATCTCCTCATCCTTTGCCTATACGTTTTAGTTTGTAAGATTGGTGTATACCATTTATCAAGCCCTTGTTGCAGACAAAATTTGTTTAATAAAAATGTTGAAATGTTAAATGTTAAATTTATATACCCAAGACAAGCGTTGAAAGGCATTCAAACATCTCATCCAAGATTCTTCAGGACGTCTTCATGCGCTTGGCAGCTGAAGGCGTGGTAGCGGTTAGGTTCATTTAACCAATTGAATACGCAAGTATCAGTGTGCACGAGACACACACACTTATCTCTCCTTTCATTTTCCTGGTGCCTGGTAGTCAATTATTTTTCGTTTATCGGTGCTGCAATATTTCACCCACCCACGGGTATGATTAGGCCCTTTTTTCCGGAGCTACCTGGGCACTAAAAAGCAATTTGGTATGCAAAAAGCCAAAAGCTTGCGTCTAGGAATTAACAAAGGAGGGCGGATACGGAGGGATCGATTAGGAACGTAGAAAGGGATAGAGCTGAGCAGAGACGGATTATAAAACTAGAATAGTTCACGCTCAATTGGTGAAAATTCAACCCTATAGGTCAACAATTTAAAAAAATAACCTTCTAGGTGTCAATCGACAATGATTACAGATTTGCACGAAAGGAGTAACAAGTTGTATCTCAGAAATTTATGGATTTTAAAAATTTTAAAAATCCTTTTAATTTTTTTTTGCAAATATAAAAGATTTTGGGTGAAAACCGTTTGTCAATATCTCTAACCGTTTTTGAGTTATCGAAGCTCAAAGTTGCAACAGTATCAATTGACACCGGATTTGTCCGTTAGTGTTAATGACTCGTATTGCCTGTTCGACTTCAATATTCCCTATTTCGTCACCATCTCCGTAACCACCTCATCTCCTCATCCTTTGCCTATACGTTTTAGTTTGTAAGATTGGTGTATACCATTTATCAAGCCCTTGTTGCAGACAGAATTTGTCTAATAAAAATGTTAAAATGTTAAATGTTAAATTTATATACCCAAGACAAGCGTTGAAAAGCTTTCAAACATCTCATCCAAGATTCTTCAGGACGTCTTCATGCGCTTGGCAGCTGAAGGCGTGGTAGCGGTTAGGTTCATTTAACCAATTGAATACGCAAATATCAGTGTGCACGACACAGACACACTTATCTTTGCTCTCATTTACCTGGTGCCTGCTGGTAGTCAATTATTTTTCGTTTATCGGTGTTGCAATATTTCACCTACCCACGGGTATGATTAGGCCCTTTTTTCCGGAGCTACCTGGGCACTAAAAAGCAATTTGGTATGCAAAAAGCCAAAAGCTTACCACATGTGAAAGGAACATTTGGTTCCGGGATCGCAACCCTCCGTTCCTAGGGTGATCCAGTTCAATTGACACTGTTTGATGTTCAAGTTTCCGCATATCTTTTCTTTTTCAACCTCGCTTGCTATAGGGTACGGACTACTACGATTTTGAAAAGCTTTCAATCGCGTTTTAAACTACAAGGAGCTTTATTACCAGTTAGGCAGGACTCTATGAAGCGACAGACAAACACGACAAACTGAATTATCCAAATTTTACGGATGCAAACACACGAACACACAAACAACCGCCATTGTCAGGCCGCTTCCTGACAATTAACAGGATGAAACCGCAAGGTTTAAACAGCTTCATATTATCATAGCATTGTCAGCTCAAGCAGCCACTTGTTAGACAAACCTGCACAGACTTTGATGCATAGATTTCTCCTTCAATGAAAAGGAATCTCTTTCGACGAAAAAGACCATCCGGCCGTACGTCTCGCGGTCGATTGCGCCGTCAATCCGAGCGGTTGAACAAACGCGGTTTCAAGTACACCCTAATTACTCCTCGAAAAGCCACTCATACTTGAGCGTTGTGCTGTGCAACGGGCACCGAAGGAATCTTGAGCCCAGCTGCTCGACGTTGTGCCGTTCCGTTGCGTAGCCACTCAATCATCGGGTGGAATCGATTTCGCTAGCTCCTTTTGCACCCACCGCTGGTGAAAGGAGCGTCCTAAAGCTGCTCTTTGTCCTTCGGAACGATCGGCCACACAAAGGAACGTCGTCGTCGTCGTCGCCGTCTTAGCGTGTGCCACATCGTGCGCCTTTGTCCGCAGATCGATAAGCGGTAGAGCAAACAATATTGTTCAAATTTCTCCCACCGCAAGGACCTGCTGCACATCTGGTATGCACTTCCGATGCATCGGCTGGTGCCTCCATTAGCGGCGCCCGGTGGAGAGTTTAATCTCGACAGCAAACAGTGAACATTTTGCTGCAATCCTTCGGCAGCAGGACTCGACACGGCACGACAGGGAGGCGGGGGCAATAATCAGCTTAACTGCACCCGAAAGCGAACAGTTTGTCGCTCGGTACAGATTCAAAGTCACTACAGGTTGTATTCAGTGCTTCAGCGTGGAAGATTTTTAGTTACAGTTCCTGGATTGTATGCTTTTTACATGAGCTGAGCATGTGGATGGCTTCAATTCTTCATGAAGTGCATTACCGACCACCAACCGATACTAAGTGAGTCATCGAATATATATCTTGATCAATCAATACGCAAAATTATGCAACAAAATCTAAATACAAACGGTTAGAATAACATGCATACACAGATTTCATACGTAAAACAATCCTTTCAAATAAAACACAAAAGTTGTTGTAAAGAGTCAGCCCCGCAAGTGACTATTAAATGAAACTTTAGAAAAACCAATGTTTTACTCAATTTTTGAGGTAAATTTCACCACCACATGTGAAAGGAACATTTGGTTCCGGGATCGCAACCCTCCGTTCCTAGGGTGATCCAGTTCAATTGACACTGTTTGAAGTTCAAGTTTCCGCATATCTTTTCTTTTGCAACCTCGCTTGCTATAGGGTACGGCCTGCTACGATTTTGAAAAGCTTTCAATCGCGTTTTAAACTACAAGGAGCTTTATTACGAGTTAGGCAGGACTCTATGAAGCGACAGACAAACACGACAAACTGAATTATCCAAATTTTACGGATGCAAACACACGAACACACAAACAACCGCCATTGTCAGGCCGCTTCCTGACAATTAACAGGATGAAACCGCAAGGTTTAAACAGCTTCAAGATGGGCATTAGACATGCCAGACTAAGCCAAACTGTTTTGTTCGATGTCTTGTTTGTATGGCATGTCTGACGGCTCCTTCATATGACTACTTGGATTTGATCCGTGTTAGTTTTGTTCGATGTCGTGTTCGCCGGCTCATAGAGCTCTGCCATATGGGTTCAAAAATTAGCCGATTAGCTGCTATGTCCCAGTAAAACATTAAGGAATGTTGAGTGAAAGCTACCCATCAAGGATCTTAACTGATGCCAGAGCTTACGAAGTAAGGAATATATGGACAAACTTTAAGGCTTCCAAATCTTCTTGCTACGATGTTGGTTCTTGAGTCTGTATGGCCAAGACCAAGAAGCGATTTTCTAGCTCAGTCTGAAACTTATTATTTCAACGATTTATTTCAAGGATCTTTTATAAAATAGTTATGATGTGCGTTACAACTGCTATAATAAACTCGTATGCAGCGTTTGTAATGGATGACACGAATGGCATATATTATTCTAAACGCTTACAGATTGGTGGCAAATAAAACGGGCAAAAAAGTTGTTTTGATTAAAACGTTATCATTACTCTCCAAGCGAGTCCCATAATGAACGTGCAATAAGACTGATTCGACATTCAGTGGCGGTAAAAATGGAAATGCATTCCCATGCTTCGATGCAGTTGCACCAGCATGCATGCTGCTTCGTACCAGACACATCTCTCGCGTAATTGAGTATGTGCCATGTAGTGTCGCGCCGAGCCGTGCAGAGCTAACTAGCACATCTCGCACGCAGAACCGTTTCCCGGAACATCCGCTTCAGTGTGATTAATCTGTTCGATTTTCCTCGGAACGCCCAGCACGGCAAGTGGCATTTGCGGCCCGAATCGATACAATACTGCATCGCACTACTACCTACCCGCAGTCGGCGCGATGTGAGGATCTGCTTGCACGTGATCGGATGGATGATGGCAAAGTAGCGCTCCATGCAGATGACGACCAGGATGAATATCGAGGCGGTGTAGCTGAGCGAGTGCACGAACTGATACATCTTGCAGAGGAAGTCTCCAAACACCCAGCTGTACGGGAAGAGGGAACAGAGATAAGAAGAGGCAAAGATGTTACTGACGGAAACATCAACGTCGTCGATGTCGATGTCGACGATTGCACGGCGCGTTGCGAAAGGAAATGTGATGTGATGGAAACCCGATTGGGGGAATGCCGGGTGATGGGAAAAGGCGGGAAAAGGGTAAGCTAAAGTGACACATGACACACATGTCGATATGTCGGAAGGAATGGAAGGACTTCTTCACTCATGACGACGCCATCCCGGCTCCGGTCTCCTTCGGATGGGAACGAACCAGCTGTGGAAGCTAACCCATCAGCCGCCCGCCTGATGATGCTGCTGATGAAGATCGGTACTTTCTTTCTGCAGAATTTCTATATGAGATACAATTTTAGCACTATTTCGTGGAAGAAAAACATATCCCTCCACCCACATAACTCCACCACCCCCCTCCCTTCTTGTTTATTAACCTTAGCATATTTCGGAAACGGTACGATGTGTTTGTTTGCTATTGCGTTTCCTGTTGTTCTGGGTGTTTTGATGAACGGCGAAGGCCATGCCTTGCATCGTTTTTATGACGTGCTGGGAACATAAAATGCTTCCCGGGAGCAAACGATGGTAACCGGCTGGTTCAATTACATAGGCCACGTGTAAACAATTGTGCTAGCATTGAGCATAATGTTACGGTAGGGTTGTCATGGCAATGTCTGGAATTGATACGCGCGATACTGTGGAAAGGTTTTATTTAAGGTGCATGGTTTTTTTAAATAAGGAAAATGGAAGAAAATATGCTGGTTGTTCTTAAATGATACTTCTTTTAAGCACTACAAGTAAAGAATAAGAAATAACTATACTCCTGACATTATCGTCCTCAGTTATTTGGTTGGTATAATTGAGAAATCATTGAAATTAAAACGGAAAATGAGGGATAACGGTTTCGTGATTTCAATGAGAAGATCTTCTACTTTCGACGGAAAAAATATAAATTTTCAGCATGCTGCTCATAATAGATGCATCATCTATCATTACTCTGGATTTTTCAAAAAACATAATTTTGTTTTAACTTCTTTAACCGTTTTTTCGTTTCGACAGAGGTTTTTTGAGAGATTTTAAAACCGAGGGAACAGAGAGGATTGATGAACAGCCTTTTGGGTCTTGTGGTCCTCTAACTTTTAATTGTTGTTTGAGAGCAAACATGATTTTATTCTAAATAACCCGTGCTAGTAGCCACTGTTAGATATAACAAGTAAAGAAAAATTATAAACAGTCCCTAACATAACTATATGACCACCTGTTGTTTTGAGAATAAAATTAAAACTTGGAGAGCTAGACGAAAAACATGTTCTACTACGTTGTAGATAATATCAAAATACGTCTTTTCATGATTTTTTCACATTTTTACATATGAACTATTACTATTTTTACGATTGTTTAAAAACGCTCACTGCAATATGACTATTGTTTTCGATACAAATAATCGTTTCATAATTCAATTAAAAATATAGGATATTTTGAGCGACCTCGAATAAGCTAGGCATATTTTTTAACGATTTTTTTAAAATGCATTATGACTATTTTTATGCACTGAAATTTCGTATGTTTCGATTTTTAAGTATTATTGGTGCCTGCCTGCCATGCTTTGGTTTCATAAAAGTTGCCGGAAATTGGCTGATTTGTAATGTTAATCGTTTTAAATGCGTAGTAAAAATCAAAAGGCAAACGTATCAATGAATCAGTAACCTTGACATACTTTAGAAATGTGACAGAATGTATAAACCTTAGGTTATATTTTTTTTCTGCCTGGAACTAAGATCCGACTCTCCTTTCTACACCTTAGTAGAACATAATTTTCATCTATCTTTTCAAGTCTTTTCACAAAAAAAAACAATTGCACGTATAGTTATGTTACGGACTGTATGGTAAACCAAATCTTCTTAAAAGTTACTGAGTCAACAAATTAGAGAATATAGTATAATTTTAACATTACTAGCAAGAGTACACTATCAAACGATTAAACTGTTGAGTTTTTCCAAATGACAGTATCAAGCTGTAGAATATGTAAAAATGCGAAGAAACATAAAAAACCCTGGCGAATCACCAAGCACCATTAAGGTAGAAGGAAAAAAAGCAAGGACAAAAAGGTAATAAAGCTACTAAGCTCAGTTTTGAGCTACTCAGAGCAGTGACCGCGCACCCCGAAAGATCGCTCCCCAGGCACCATTTGCCGCCATTGGCGAAAGGGTTCTGTACGTGGGCCTGCACCCGTCTTAATCACCGACCCGCTCACGAGAGCGTCGAATCGACAGGCGGCGAGGTCGTTATTTTCCCCGTCACCACAAGACGCAACACATCGGTGGCAGAAGTTTTCAGCTGCATTGCTGCACGCCCGACGCTGGGTTTGACTTCACCCGAGTGGTAGAGTGCAAAGTCAGTGCCATCGGGATGCTTCTCTGCCGAGTTTCCTGTGGGTGTCATGTTGCAGGGACAAGTTTTGCTCCCGGTTCGGTGGGACTCGTTGTGGTGTGTGAACTCATGAGCGTGCCCAGATTTGCGTGTGTTTGCGTATGTGTGTGTGTGTCTGAACAGGATATTGGATACCAACCATCCAGGAAGGTTGAAATTTCTGAGGAAGCCTGCGCTTCCGCTGACTTTAATTATGCTCGCTAATTAGGTAAATTGGATTATGTTCTGCACACACAAACAGGGTTTGCGCGCGTGGGTAAGCGTATGTGAAGTATGATGTTGTATGGATTTAAATTCTACTCTGGCAGAACTCGCAGACAGTGGCAACGGAGCTAACTTTAAGGTTAGCTTTCGCTCATCGACAGGCTTTGTTGCACAAAACAGACCCACATTGTGGAGGAAGGAAGGAATCGTGCGATCCTTTAGGCTTTTGGTGAGGCTCTGTGACAAACGAGATTTGCTTGCGGCAATCCTTGAGCGAGGTTTTGAGTAGGAAGTCATTAGTTCGATAATTAAAAAGCTACGCCTTTTTGTTTTCTTTTTGGTTCGTGCTGCTGCTGCCTTCATCGATTCGTACCACGGGCTGCATCAAATATTAATAATTGATGTAGCAGTAGCATTCCCAGCGATCAAGGCGGGTAGCCCGAGGGCTCTTCTTTCAAATCACAAATAAAACAGCGCAAGAATGGATAACGGTTTCGTGATTTCAATGAGAAGATCTTCTACTTTCGACGGAAAAAATATAAA
Source organism: Anopheles cracens (assembly GCA_002091845.1). Lineage (NCBI taxonomy): Eukaryota > Metazoa > Arthropoda > Insecta > Diptera > Culicidae > Anopheles > Anopheles cracens. Next base: position 67,731 of record KZ071903.1, on the reverse strand, counting down.
TTTTCAGCATGCTGCTCATAATAGATGCATCATCTATCATTACTCTGGATTTTTCAAAAAACATAATTTTGTTTTAACTTCTTTAACCGTTTTTTCGTTTCGACAGAGGTTTTTTGAGAGATTTTAAAACCGAGGGAACAGAGAGGATTGATGAACAGCCTTTTGGGTCTTGTGGTCCTCTAACTTTTAATTGTTGTTTGAGAGCAAACATGATTTTATTCTAAATAACCCGTGCTAGTAGCCACTGTTAGATATAACAAGTAAAGAAAAATTATAAACAGTCCCTAACATAACTATATGACCACCTGTTGTTTTGAGAATAAAATTAAAACTTGGAGAGCTAGACGAAAAACATGTTCTACTACGTTGTAGATAATATCAAAATACGTCTTTTCATGATTTTTTCACATTTTTACATATGAACTATTACTATTTTTACGATTGTTTAAAAACGCTCACTGCAATATGACTATTGTTTTCGATACAAATAATCGTTTCATAATTCAATTAAAAATATAGGATATTTTGAGCGACCTCGAATAAGCTAGGCATATTTTTTAACGATTTTTTTAAAATGCATTATGACTATTTTTATGCACTGAAATTTCGTATGTTTCGATTTTTAAGTATTATTGGTGCCTGCCTGCCATGCTTTGGTTTCATAAAAGTTGCCGGAAATTGGCTGATTTGTAATGTTAATCGTTTTAAATGCGTAGTAAAAATCAAAAGGCAAACGTATCAATGAATCAGTAACCTTGACATACTTTAGAAATGTGACAGAATGTATAAACCTTAGGTTATATTTTTTTCTGCCTGGAACTAAGATCCGACTCTCCTTTCTACACCTTAGTAGAACATAATTTTCATCTATCTTTTCAAGTCTTTTCACAAAAAAAAACAATTGCACGTATAGTTATGTTACGGACTGTATGGTAAACCAAATCTTCTTAAAAGTTACTGAGTCAACAAATTAGAGAATATAGTATAATTTTAACATTACTAGCAAGAGTACACTATCAAACGATTAAACTGTTGAGTTTTTCCAAATGACAGTATCAAGCTGTAGAATATGTAAAAATGCGAAGAAACATAAAAAACCCTGGCGAATCACCAAGCACCATTAAGGTAGAAGGAAAAAAAGCAAGGACAAAAAGGTAATAAAGCTACTAAGCTCAGTTTTGAGCTACTCAGAGCAGTTAATGTCGATAGTGGCAGAGTCTTTCGGCAGCAAACATATAGCTTATGTAATAGCATTGTTAAGCTTGTTTTGCACGTTACCTAAATTATTATTTTTTTTGATAAATGAGGAAATAATTCTTGAGTTAATGATCCTTAAAAAATGTTAAAGTTCTCTTTTGCCACAATGCTATCTTTAAAAGCTCCGATATTGTACTTTTCCACACGATGGTGTGTTCATGCTCATGTAAAATGTAAACAAGCTCTTTTTTCCAAATAACAACCCAATCCCCCAGAAGCACCGAATAAAGTTCGTTCACTGCTGGTAAATGTTATCTTTTTCTTCCGCGATGGGACCGCGCACCCCGAAAGATCGCTCCCCAGGCACCATTTGCCGCCATTGGCGAAAGGGTTCTGTACGTGGGCCTGCACCCGAAAACGGAAAATGAGGGATAACGGTTTCGTGATTTCAATGAGAAGATCTTCTACTTTCGACGGAAAAAATATAAATTTTCAGCATGCTGCTCATAATAGATGCATCATCTATCATTACTCTGGATTTTTCAAAAAACATAATTTTGTTTTAACTTCTTTAACCGTTTTTTCGTTTCGACAGAGGTTTTTTGAGAGATTTTAAAACCGAGGGAACAGAGAGGATTGATGAACAGCCTTTTGGGTCTTGTGGTCCTCTAACTTTTAATTGTTGTTTGAGAGCAAACATGATTTTATTCTAAATAACCCGTGCTAGTAGCCACTGTTAGATATAACAAGTAAAGAAAAATTATAAACAGTCCCTAACATAACTATATGACCACCTGTTGTTTTGAGAATAAAATTAAAACTTGGAGAGCTAGACGAAAAACATGTTCTACTACGTTGTAGATAATATCAAAATACGTCTTTTCATGATTTTTTCACATTTTTACATATGAACTATTACTATTTTTACGATTGTTTAAAAACGCTCACTGCAATATGACTATTGTTTTCGATACAAATAATCGTTTCATAATTCAATTAAAAATATAGGATATTTTGAGCGACCTCGAATAAGCTAGGCATATTTTTTAACGATTTTTTTAAAATGCATTATGACTATTTTTATGCACTGAAATTTCGTATGTTTCGATTTTTAAGTATTATTGGTGCCTGCCTGCCATGCTTTGGTTTCATAAAAGTTGCCGGAAATTGGCTGATTTGTAATGTTAATCGTTTTAAATGCGTAGTAAAAATCAAAAGGCAAACGTATCAATGAATCAGTAACCTTGACATACTTTAGAAATGTGACAGAATGTATAAACCTTAGGTTATATTTTTTTCTGCCTGGAACTAAGATCCGACTCTCCTTTCTACACCTTAGTAGAACATAATTTTCATCTATCTTTTCAAGTCTTTTCACAAAAAAAGGATGATCAAATTGAGATTTAAACTCACAAATTGTATTACATAAGGCCAAGAACTTTGCACGTAATCATACATCTGACTCATTTGGTTTATAAATCACTCAAATAAATAAAAAGGTTTGATTTTTCTCTTTTATTTTATAACAGTCTGATCATTAAGACTATTGATGTAGCAGTACGATCAAAATAGGTTAGTATTGAAAAACTAACTACTGTTGCTCGGAAAAACTTGATCTGAAAAAAATCTGCGTAGTTAACTGTTGAAAAAGAGTATAAATGAACGATTAAAAAACTAACAGATATACCAATTAAATTTCTATCAAACAACGATCACAATAAACATTCTTTCGTTTAAGATATGTTTACCGTACAGTAATGTAGTACATAAAGAGTATGTAATAAACACGAAGCTAGGTGTTTTTATCAGCTTTCAGTTATTATTTTCAGTTTCATTGATTACTTTTCACAATGCAAGTATAAGCACAATGGTATGCAGCCATTTAATGCGCCAGATTCGAATTGTGTGTAATAACAATCTCATCGGTAAAAAAATCCATCATGTTTAATTAAACGTTATTTGCGTTTAATTGGCAATTAAGTTTTCTTTTTCTCTGGGTCAACGTTTGCGATTTTGCGAGACATAAATTATAAATACACACGCGCCCACCAAACAGCCTCTCAGCATTTAAAATCGACGGTGCGTCACTGTAATTTCACTCACGGTTTACATTGCCAGCTGAGCGGGCGTATAATTTCGAATTCGTTTCAGCGCGAGCTCGGTACCCGAACGAATGCAATAAATCATGCCCGTGTTGATACGTTGGTCTGTAATTGTTTTATCGAATCTGGGTCTAAATCGACGGTGCGTCACTGTAATTTCACTCACGGTTTACATTGCCAGCTGAGCGGGCGTATAATTTCGAATTCGTTTCAGCGCGAGCTCGGTACCCGAACGAATGCAATAAATCATGCCCGTGTTGATACGTTGGTCTGTAATTGTTTTATCGAATCTGGGTCTCGCTCACACCACGATGGGCGTGTTCGGCGTGGGTCGTAGCCATAAATCATAACGAAAGCATATTTGGTCACCATGAAATTGCTGTTTGTCCAAGCTTCAGGGGGACCGTGCTTGGGTGGCGCAAAGGAAAAACCACGGAACATAATTGGCAGCCAAACTTAACGGCACTTGCAATCAGATGGCTATAAATCTGCTTATCACTTCGTCGTCACTATCGGCAGCACTGAATGATTTTTCCGCTCGGTTGGTGTTTGCTTATAGTGCGGAATTTAAAATCAATTATTGCCCCAAATCAAACGCCAAACGCCCAATTTCGGTGACGCTTTCAGTGCGTGGCGCTGCGAATAAACAAATGTCCTTGACGTTCCGCGCTGTTGGCTTACCTTTCGATCAAGTAGATAGTCAAGTTTTGCATCACACAAAACACCCCCACGCACAGGTCGGCCACGGCCAGGTTGGCGAGGAAGAAGTTCGTTATCGAGCGCAATCTTCTGGAGAGCGTCACGACGAGAATCACGAGCAGGTTCCCTGTAGGAAGAGAGAGAGAGAGATAGAGAGAGAGAGAAAAGAAGACACGCTGTGATGAGGAAGATGAGGTTCTTATGATGGCAAAAAAAGCAAAATCTCGGAGACACGCTCGCACGCTGATTGACGGAGGTACGGCTCCGGAGTGGCTTTCGAGTGGCGTATCCCAGAAGACGCTGCAACTGACACATTATCCGAAATCGTAGAAACTTCGAGAATAAATCTAAAACCCCAGCACCGCGGCTCCCGCGTTTTTCAATCATCCATTCGGGAAAGGGTTCACTGTCGTCCGAAGATGTGATTTCAGCTCCCAAATTCCCGGGGGAGCAAGATGCGAATAGAAAGCGCAAGGAAAAGACTTCCTCCGAAAAGGAGCACGATCAAACCTTTGGATGCGAGCGATAGCAGAAGTGGGGCAGGAATTATCGCTGAGCTGCCGCAGAAATCATACCCTGGGACACAAAGTCATGTTGATGATGAAAGCGAGCCGGCACTATCGTGGGCCGTTTCAGTTCACTGCTAATGGACCGGAATTGCGTATCGCACAGTGTGTTCGCCGTAAAAGAAGCGGGACTCAAAAGTGTTCACGACACGATTTTCTCCCTTCGGTGCGTTCTCAAATCCGATAGACGGCTAGTTTTGTGAACATGCGAACATGAGTGCACGATAAAGGATAGTCGTGCCCGTTGCATTCTGCTTCGAAAGGCTTAAACTTGGACGCTGGCTAGGTTCGGTTCCTTGTTGTTATGCTTGATAAAATTTAGAAAGTTTTCCTATTATCTTTCAGGCATAAATAATCTTGGCACGTCTCACCGATTCTGATGTTTCAATCCGGATCATCGACAAAAGTATCCAGTTAAAAAGAGATAATAAAGTTATTAATTGATCATAGGGGTAGCCAAAATCCTACACAAATTAGTTTTCCGTATCCATAAGCGGAAAATTTCCGTGTAAAATTCATCTCACAATGTTTGTTAACTCGTTCGTGATACAGCTCTCTTGACTGCCGCCTTGAGCACCTGGAGCAGTATATGAAACCACTTTGATTTCTTCTAAGATGTTAGAAGGTAGGTAGAAGGTAGTTCATTTCCTACCATCTGAAAAGATTTATAAACATAAAAATAACTTTCATCCATTATCTATAAACAACTTTTATGTTGTGTTCCTGTAGTGTACAAAATATTAAAATATTATAATACACTCCGTAACATAGTAACTATACGTCCAACTGTTTTTTGAGAATACAACGAAAACTTAAAGATGTACATGAAAGTTATGTTGCACTAAGTTTTAGATAATAACAAAATACGTCTGTGACGAATTTTCCACATTTTTACGCACACTATTATTATTTTTTTACCACAGTCAAAGTCGCTCCTTGTAACACGCCCACTTACGAAAATTCTTCTTTCTTTCGATGCAAATAATCATTTTAAAATTTGATCAAAAACATAGGAACTTTTAAGCGATCTTCAATAATGTAGGCATATTTTTAAAAGATTTTTAAAAGGGGCATGATTTGTTTAATGTAACTTTTAGGCAGAAAATCGTTTCAAATGCGTCGTAAAAATCAGAAAACCAAACGTATCAATGTACCAGTGAGCCTGACATACTTACGAAATGTGACAAAGTGTATAAACAATATGACAAAAATCTAATTCCTGCCTAAAGCTATGAACGGACCCCTCTTTTGATATGAAAGATTTCAATTCTGACGTTCAGATTTAATTATGACGGAATTTAATTCTGAAGTACCGGTATTTGAGTATAAAGCATCAATCGAGTTATTATTTGTATGTGTTGATTTGACCTTGTAGTGTGTATTTCATAGGTGTGGGTAATAGAGATATGATGATGAAAACCTTTGAGTGGAGTGTAAGCAGGATAGTTGGGCTTGTTCGTTAGTGGTATTAGGCGCTTCTTAAATAGCCGATCGTATCAACAGCCGATTGAACCAAGTTTATGCTTTAAATGTCAGGAATGGCTTCGTATTTTATAGGTGGGAGAGTTGATGCTCCCTGACTGTCAGTGAAGAAGTGACGTTTATCAATGTATGCTTGGGAAGAATAAAGGAGTTGGGAGTCTTGAAGTAGTTACGAACCAAATCAGAGGTGTTTTGCGTTTCTCTTTACTAAATTGCTAAGAGGCTCAACAAAATATACAGTCCACTTTGATCGAAACAGAATTAAAGACAGAATTAAAGATAAAGATATGATCGAAAAATGATTGTTGGCACCGAAACAATCAAAATGGTTATAGTTACTAGTATACATTAAAATACTAGCCAACCGATTGGAATTGTGTTTTCTTGGAATTTCTCCACAAAAACACGGCATACCGATGGGGAAGGGAAAAGTTAGGCTATGCTCGTGTACGTTTGTGCTTGAGTGGAAAACATATTTCTACGTGAACGACTTGCTCGCAGGACACATCGCTCCCGGGCGTGGCGAAGACGAAGTCTATGACCCGAAAATGAAAAAAAAAGTGAAAGTGAAAAACCCCACCCTGGGACAAGGGTAATAAATAATTCAACGGAGACTTTAACCATCGCAGGAGCTTTTCTTATGGAACTGATTGCTATCAATAGCTCCAGTACGTAAGTTGATACGTTTTCAAGCGGACAAAGCTCATACGAGGAGGCCATGTTAGAGTGCTCATTTACTTCCAAACGGATCGGACAATTTGTATCAAATAATACCGGCGATTATAATGGAGCGGTAAATAAAAATCATTTCGGTTTGTTGGTTAGGTACTCAAGGCATAAAAAGTGAGGTTAATTTTTAGGCATATCGAATTACTTCCAATGAAAAAATCCCACGCCAAACAGCACACATACTCATGAGAGCCGTAAGTATACTTCCAGGAATTACTCCAAGTAGATGGATAACATAGATACAGACAACTGATGAGTTTTAATGTATTTTATTCGTAGAATTCTGCATTGCCGAACTGTGGTAGCAATCAGTGCAGGACGATTACCCCTGTAGATTGTTGATAAACAAATACAGTAAATTATACAAAGAAAAAAATAAGTTTAACCCTGGGCAACTGTAGGCCACACCCGCTCAATTTGCAACATGTGTCGTTTTACGTTATCATTTTCCTCCATTTTAGTTCCTATTGATATTCACTACTCTTTGTCAGATTTTTAATGATCTTGGTCCAAAAGAAGCATTTGTCCCACATTTCAAATTATAGTTTAAAGTTTCGTTACAGTAAAATCATAACGTAATGATTGCGCTCAAAACAGAATATTAATATATGATTCATCTTAGTAAAGTATTGTCTGCAGTAAGCATATTTTTCGCTGTAATATATTTAGAATATACTCAGATCGTGTTTTAATAAATTAGTTGGGTATTCATTTATTGTATTTGTCAATTTGCATTGTTCATGTTTCATAAATATTCTGTTATTTTTCGTCTTTTCTGTTTATTCATTATAAGCTATATAATTACATTTTGCATATAACTATTCAGCACATTTTCCTTAAGCTGCTCTAAGCTTCAACACCGATTGATTTTAGATTTTATAGACGAATATTTGTTGTTTATACTTGAGAGTCCAATTCGTTATCAACCAGTTAAATCGAGCAGTGTAACCCATGGAATTTTCACCGGTCATGTTTACGTTTTGTGTTAGTGTTAGTGTGGTTGTCCGACGCGTGGGAACCATCATGTTTTAAAATGCTCTCTTTTGTAACGGCCATCGTGGCAAACGGACGCGTCTTTTTTTTGTAAGCTTCAGGAGCGAAATAAAACTTGTAAATTATTAAATCAAACAACGTTTGTGGTCCTAGCTTCATACTTGCGCGATCGTTTGTTTTTAATGTTTGATGTTCATCTTAGCAGACTTCAAAGTGAGCTTAACTCTTTCATATCATAAGTATTCCATTGTGAAAACATAAGTTGCTGTTATTTTACTAGCGTGAAATTAAACTGAAAACTAAATTTGTTGCGCTAGTTGTGTACCCCTGCCAACGAGCTGCTGTAACGGAAGGTGGGAGAGTTGATGCTCCCTGACTGTCAGTGAAGAAGTGACGTTTATCAATGTATGCTTGGGAAGAATAAAGTGGATAACATAGATACAGACAACTGATGAGTTTTAATGTATTTTATTCGTAGAATTCTGCATTGCCGAACTGTGGTAGCAATCAGTGCAGGACGATTACCCCTGTAGATTGTTGATAAACAAATACAGTAAATTATACAAAGAAAAAAATAAGTTTAACCCTGGGCAACTGTAGGCCACACCCGCTCAATTTGCAACATGTGTCGTTTTACGTTATCATTTTCCTCCATTTTAGTTCCTATTGATATTCACTACTCTTTGTCAGATTTTTAATGATCTTGGTCCAAAAAAAGCATTTGTCTCACATTTCAAATTATAGTTTAAAGTTTCGTTACAGTAAAATCATAACGTAATGATTGCGCTCAAAACAGAATATTAATATATGATTCATCGGGACGAAATTAAAATATTTGCAGCCTCTGCTCTGCGACGTGGCGTGAGCATAATATTTTTATTGCGTTCCAACTATGAGCGCTGTAATTTCTTTCAAATTGTCGATGGCTTTATTTTCGGCATGACAGATACGTCATTGCGATGAATTGTGTTTGAAAAAATACAAACACACAGACACAGCACGCGAAACCACATACGCAACCAAGCTGGTCGATAATGGCACGCTTGGTGGATTTGCTTTCCTTACTCTTATCTTCCGGGGGAGCGTTTCCCGTGGATGGCGTCTTAAAACGAGCAACGATATATTTCGAGCTTTTTGTTGCCGAATATTGCGTACAATAACAGTGCCGGAGGTTGCCAGCACACCATAATTTACTCACTATATCACGCTCAGACAGATATTTCCTTCAGCTGCGACGTTGCATCTTCCGTCGTGCGTGCGTGCGTTCGTTCCTTCGTTCGGTCTTGCGCCGAAGTTGTTGTTCAGCGAGCGAGCTGAGGGTGTGGGAATAAAAACCGGAACAGGAAATAGGAGCATGATTTATTTTTAGGCGTCTTCAGGGAGAGAGACTTCTGGCGTTCGAGACCGACCGACGATGAGCGCGACAAGCAGCTTGCGGTTTAGGATGGTTCGTAAATGAAGTGCTTTGGTGAGCAATATTTCATCGTCTTATATGGCATTTGACCTTCGGTCGAGCTACAACCACGATCGCACGTGACATTGGGTAGGACTAGGTTCCCCCCACGACCACAAAGATGGTTCCGTTCGGATAATGATTTGTGACAGATCTTGTTGTCTGTGCTCGCGCGCGCAGCAGTGGATCTCTACTCCCAACTGCTGTGCGACGATGGGGTATAAATATGGGGGGACGAGATCGGAGGGAATGGGAAGGGACATATAAGGAAATCGAATAGCGAAGAACAGGGGCAAGTTATATCAGTTATGATTTATGATAATGAAGATTATCATAATAAAATTCGAAAATTCGTGACAAAATTCAAATGCAAATAAAAATGCAAATTCAATGCAAATAAAATGAAAAAAAATATTTGAAAAAATATTCTATAAGCCACTTACCGAAGAAACAGCAACAAAACACGAGCGAGTAGAGGGTGATGAATATGACACGCACATCGGTCCGATCGAAAATGAACTCCTTGTGCACGAAGTTGGTAAAGGAGTGTGTCAGATTGCTGCCGCCGGCGAACTCCGCGCCGGTTCCGTTCACATTGAGCAACGCCGTCGTGAGCATCGGTGCCACCGAAGCGTTGGTGACCATACTAGCCGGTGGCGATAGGGACCCGGCTGAGGACGAGTAGTTGGCCAGCGTGGAGGCGTTTGCACCGAGCGACGTGGGATTTCCGGTCGCCAGCAACAGCCCACCGCTGGCCGTACCGAGCTCGTCCAGGAAGGCGGCACTCGAGCTGAGGAAACTCATCACACCGAGCGCACTGGCGGCGGTCCCGTTGGGAAAGTCTAGCATGGTTTGCGCAGCAAACTGCCGCTCGCTTGCCTCTTGCTGCCGGACGCCGGATTCACTTTCACTCACACCACGTGCATCCGGGTGTGGGATGCGATCGATGGGTTTGATGGGTGTGCGCGGCGAGCCATCCGTACGCTTCACTCGAAACTCTGGGTGTCTGTGGCTAATGGGTGCTTTTTAATCAGCTGCTTCCATGCACACGCGCTGTGGGAAATGGGTTTCCATCCGGCACACTCGACACACCATCTGTCGCGCGTCCGGACCGGCGCGTCCGGCTTAATTGCTGTCCTCCGCAGGTGGATTATCGATAATTGAGTGGATTATCTGGAAGAATGGAGAGTGGAACGGGAAGAATGGAATGTGAAAGCAGTAATGACGCGGGTGTGCGAAAGTTATTATTTTCCAGCGAGTGGAGACGCATGGTCGCTTTCGTTCGAGCGATGGAGACGCCCAGCCGTTTTCATTTTGCGGTTGACAAGCATGGGGTGGAAAAAAAAACAAAAAAAGCAACGCCTCCTACTCAACGATGGTGCCGACGCTGATAATGACGATAACGATGCCGGAAGGGTAATGAAAATTTAATTTCATTATTTCACGTCCACTGTATTGTGGTCC
>KZ071903.1:37415-51170 GCA_002091845.1 Anopheles cracens | reverse complement strand
TTTGGTAGCAACCCAAATACATCCCCTCCCATACCAAAATTGATACATCACTGGAAACCAAGCTCGGCAAATGCGATGAAAATACTTATCATCCATTCAGCAGCAATTAAAACTTGTTCTATGTTATTATTCCAATACCGATTAGCTTTGATCAAACGTAAAAAAAAGAGTTAGAATTTGAACTGCTTGACTGTCAAACGGCTGCACAAATTCGGTTTCCAGTGATGTATCAATTTTGGTGTGGGGGGGGGGGATCTATTTGGGTCGCTACATAACGAAATTTCTTCTGTCAATTTCTGTCAAAGAGACGAAAGAAGCCGAAAGTGGCGAAAGAGGCTCAAAGTCTCTCAAAGCCATACAGACTACAAACAATTTCTGTTCACTTCTGTCAACAAAACGCTGTCAAAAGATTCAATTATTGACCGCTGGGGGCGCCACTATCACTGAAACAAAGTGCCCCATTTCTAAATGAACCAAGCCTTAGTAGTAGTACATTTATGTTGGATATATAATATGATACAAAAATAGAGACGATTTTTTTAAACATAATGAGTACAATTTTAGCTCTCCACATTATTAACAAAATGTTGGCATATCTGTGGTGTTATAAATCGGGAAATTAAACCTCGTTTGACGTTTGAAACTTGAGTGGGAATGTTTCAAGAAAAAAAAACCCACATCTGACCCTGACCCTAACCGTAACTCTATTTTAAATACTTAACTCTATTTTAAATACTATTTATTACGGGAGCCGCATGTGCGATATTTGGTATCACAAATGCTGAGTACAAGAGGATTTTGTTTTTGGTTTTCACTTTCGGTCTTCTGCTTAGAAAACTGCAAAGACTCCTGAATATATTTTCACATCTGGCAACTGTTTTTTTACATGCCGTTTAAGTGTTAATCTTTTATCTAATGTAAATCCTACATTTATGACCATTAACCAATTAATTATCAATAACCTTCATCTTCCATTTTATACAATATTTTGTCAATTGAATCATTTAGACAATTGAATTTCCTCGTTTCCCAGGAACGAGGAACGACCAGGAATGACAAAGGAAAGGTTATTTGTTTATACTTTTATCTAACCCCGCATCAAGCGGTAAGAATCGCAAATGAAAAAGAAGAATAAATTGGGGTAAATCTCAAATTGTTTATCTTACACGACATGCAACCGAGCAGGATCCGGTCTTTAAGTGTCAACAAATCGAACGCTACATCTATAGCATTCCCTCGGTTCATCACCAAAGAAAATCGCAGTTTTTCTAGCCTTCGTTGTTAGACGGTCGCATATGCAAATGGTCCAATGGACCAGCCTTAATCTTCCGGACTATAAAGAAAACAACCAACAAACACTTCCTCACAGACGTTCAACAATAATAGGGCCAATAAACTTGCGATTGAAAGTGCAGCAGACAGGCAAACCGCGAGTGAAAGTCGCGGGAGCAAATGCATGGCGAGTGTTTAATCGTAAACATCTTCCAACGGCTCCGGATCCGCGCGTTTCGGTTTGAAGTGTGGCCAAAAATGATCTGTTTACTGTTGCTTCGCGGATCGCAAGTAAAAATCGAAGCAGAATCTCCCCCGATCGATGAATGAAACGCACTGGCACTGGTGGTGTAGGTTGCGGCCGTAATGCGGCCGTTTTGCGCCGCCAGAGGGCGCCGCGCACTGTTTTGCTGATCGTGTCTGGCGATCGTTAGGGAACACGGCGACTTGTTTTATTGTGTTCCCCGCCACCAGCGGCGAAATAGAACGCATGGAGAGTAGGGAATCGGCGGGTTCTTGCCGAAAACGTGTCTCAACGTCTAAATTTACACAGTCAAACACAGTGCAAGAGGCACATCGCGCTCGTGTCGGCTGGACGTGTGAAGGTTCCAAGCCTGACCTGGGGCTGCCTTCCCTGACAGCTGTTGGGGATCCATTGGAGCGGGTTTGCCACCCGTACCTTTCGAGACGTTCGATCAAGAGTTGATCGATGGTTTGTTGGCGTTTGCTGCGGTTCGCCCGTATCCACCGTCGGCCGCGAGTGTGGTGCCGTTTTGAGTGTATCTCTCCATTAAGTCGTCACATAAATCTTTGTGCGGAATAAAACAACGCACCGAATGGAGCGGGAATCATTTATGACGGATCTGGTGGATTGGAAGGAATTTTTCCTGATGGCTGCATCAATTTTCCGCTCTCGGTGCACAAGTTGATTAAAGCGTTTGAAAATTTCCCAATTTTCCCCGGCCTCAAGCGGGCGAGCTACAGCTGAACCAATTGCTCATCGGTGAAGCGGAAACCGTAAAATTTTAGTGTCGAAGTTCGCTTCGTTTCGTTTGGCGATGGGCCAACGCGAATCATTTGTCGGCTTGTTGCACATTTGTTGTGCTGGCGCTGGCGTTATTTTCAAGCAGCCATTTGTTATTGTGCGCTTAATTTGTTAAGCATTTTTAAACAAGAGGATCGCTCAGATGTGATCGTTAAAATGAGAAAATAATAACTTTAGCTACTGAACATAGAAAACCACAGTTAAGTTAAACCACTATTACTATGCCTAGTACAATTTCGAGTTGTTTGATATAGAGCCTTTTTCGATTTATTATTGTGAACTCATCGGTGTCTTTTACGTTGTGTTATTATATATTTATGAACGGAAATATTCGTCAGCATGTTTATATGTTAGATTTATAAGTTAGATTGGAACTAGAATTCCTTAAACCCAAGTGAACTCTATTCATTTGGGATATAAACAAGTTGACTGCTAGATTGCTAGAAACTACTCGAAAATAAGATTGAGACTACTCGGATTTGGTACTAAAAGAATATGACAATAGAAAAAAAAGAACAGTTGCAAACCGACAGGCTCCCAATATCACAGAACATTTCGTGAATATATTTCACAGGTATATTACATAGTAAAAACGCTTCCTCATTTTTGCAAACTACTGCACTGCTGCGAGATAATCAATCGTGACCTAAATAAATAACGATCCTCACTTGAATATACTATTTATAAATGTCGAACAACCTTGAAACTATAAAGACTGGCCGCGTCGTGAAATCCAATCGTAAGCACAGTAATGCACCTAAATCGCGAAAGCACTCGAAATATAATCCATCGCAGCTCGGTGCACGGGGGGAGGGCCTTGCATATAAACGGGTTCGCTCAATTTGCCGCTATGAACGATAGCACATGCAGCACTATCTCCGCCAAAAGGTCTCGCTAAAGTAATTCAGGAAGGTAAAAATAGATCCACTTTCATCCGCGCACTTGAGAAAGCCGTGTACGCAAATCGCCCGAAGGCCTTCGGATGAGACCGATTAGAAGGCCACGGCAAGTACGCAAGCACGCTACAAATTATTCTCTTCAACCCCGCAGGGAATAGGACGACACCGTTGGGATAAAAGGTTTAATATCCCTTTAAAAAAGGGATATAAAAGGATGATCTCTCGGCGAGGTGAAACAGGTAATGAAAATCGGATAATATCTATAGTCCTTTTGTAACTACCCGATAGAAATAGATTAAATTAGGACGGAAGCTAGTAAGAGTGAAAAAAAACCTCCTCATATATTGTCGGCTAAATAGAAACGAATGGAAACAAACCATGGATTGTATTTCACTCAACAACTCACTTAAAGTCGCATTCAGCACAATCACACTCGCTCGCAAAGCGTCAGATAGCTAAACTGACACTTGAGAGAGAAAAAAGCGCGCCATGCATGTCAAGTTCATTTAGCCACTTCCAGCGGAAGCCACAAAACGTCACACGTCCGTTCATCGTTGCGAGCTGCTTGTGATGACAGGTTGGATGTAAAAAAAAACGGAACGAAACAGAGGAAAAAGCATTCTGCTCCCTAAACAGTGATTGATAAGCATGCGGGCCGCCTCCGGGTTTGCCCCAAAGGAACGAGTTGAACAGTGGAAAGCCGAAAATGAAATGGTGCCATATTCGTGAAAGATTCCATCTGGCCGGGGAGAGAATACGCGTCGTATGCCGCCGGAACCGACGGCGCATGAAAGTGTGTAGCGTGGAAGCATGTGGGGTCAGAGGGAGAAAAAAAAACTACGAAAAGTAAAACCATCCCCCGCACGACGTGTTGATTGACGGATTGTATGACGATTGCAGACACGCCAGCCGGTTTGGTATTCATTCGAGATATTCTTGTTGGGTTGGGAGCAGAATGCTTCGTCACTCCTGGAGCTGGAGATGAAGCAATCGATAACGCCCGGGTCCACTTTGATGGTGGACTGAAAGCGTGACAATTTTTGCATAAGGTCGATATCATTTCAGAGATCCTGCTTGGGAGGGGGAGGAACTTAGCGCACATGAGCCACGTAGACCATTTGCATCTTTATGTAATTTGGGAGAAGCTACCATATCTAGCAGAATGCTAGTTTGAGCGAAGGAGCTTGTAAGAGAGGAGTAGAGAAATATTCTACAGGGCTCCTCATCTTTTTCATCAATCACCACCTAATAAGATAAGACGTCGTATAGTTGTTGCCCAACCATACATGGAGTCATATCATTTGTAGGAAATCGAGGAAAATTTAGATCGTATTTTACATACTTCTTCATTTTTTTTCGCTCTGTTGGTTGGTTTTAAAGGAGCTGAAGTGAGCGCAAAGGGAGTTGGAGCAATGAACTTACATAGTCGGTGTCAAATCCTGAGGCGGATCAAGCGGTACGTTAACTTTGAAACCGCGAGAAGCCTCGTGATGGGAAAAGTCGTATGTTTCAACTTTACATCGTTGCCCAAATTTGGCAATCAAAAACCCACTACATCCAACCGGTAAGGATTTCCTTAAATTTGGATTTGCCAAACGTCAAATTTATAATATTTTTGAACGAAACAGTCAAATTTCAAATAAATCTATTTAAAAAAACACAAAATCTGCTACTAACCATACCAACGGCTATGTAAATTATGTGTTTACTCTTGACATTATCAAACATTGTTTATTAATTTATTAATTAAAAAATATAAAATCAATAAAATAATAATTAATTATTAATCGAAATTATTAACCAAAATTCTATTCAAGTACTTGTTAAAGCCAAAAACCTTGTTTTGCAATTTGTACAAGCTATTTTCATATCAAATATTAGACAGATATGCAGACCTTTTTTCCCAAACACTAACAAAACCGACTAACAGTAACGGACAAATCCGGTGTCAATTGACACTTTTGCAACTTTGAGCTTCGATAACGGTTAGAGATAATGACAATCGGTTTTTCCCCAAAGTCTTATATTTTTGCAAAGTTTTATGACGGATTTTCAAACTTTTTAAAATCCATAAATTTCTGAGATACAACTTGTTATCTCTTTCGTGCAAATCGAGGTGTCAATTGACACCTAGAAGGCTATTTTTGGCAATTTTTGGCCGATTGAGTTGAAATTTTCACCAGTTGTGCGCAAACTATTCTAGTTTTATAATCCTAATTGGTAATATTTTCTAGTTTGATAATCCAAATTTATTATTTATTCTAATTTATAACATTTTTGAACATAACAGCCAAAGTTCATCTCTACACAGGAAATACGCCACTAACCGTACCTACGACTATGCAAATTACGTGTTTTCTCTTCACATTATCAAATAATTTGTTTATTTCTTTTTAAAACGATAAAATCAATAAAAGAATGCTTCATTATTAATTTAAATTATTTACCCGAATTCTATTAAATTACTAGTACAAGTAATTGCATATGTTTAAGCACCTTTATCAGCACCACCTTAAGCACTTCTGCAAATGGGTTTCAAATCAATAAAAAAAACCTTTTGTACCTCTTTATACTTATAAAATGTTAGACTTATATGCAACCCTTTTACACAAACAATAACAAAACAGATGATATGTTACTCCTTTTCCTTTGTTTAATTGCTCATTTATACAGGTGAGAAACCCTTTCCAACTTTATATTGCCCCATAACTACGACAAAATTGGAGGCATTTTCACCGAAAACAATAACACAGTTCACATGCTCATTGCTGTCATCGTCACACTTATGGCTTTTTGTCTTCACCATCGATGCGGTGGGGGCTATATTTGCGCTTTATTTTTACGACCAGCACAGACCTGACCTGCCTACCAACGAAGTCATTACCATCACCGCGGGCAAGCACCAGTAAACGCTTCGGTTTGTCGTTCGACCATATAACACCATTCCCAAATGTTTGTTTCGTGGAAACATACATTCTATCGCGTGCACACAGTAACGCATGACCCAGATGACACGGGTGCGTGTCCATCCATCTGGAAGACGCTATCGCTCGGCTGAAGGTCCCACTACAACAGTCAGTCTGGAACGGAACACACCGGAAGATTGATTTATACGATCGATGGTATTATCATCGCCCACGGGGGAAAGTTTTGCGAAGACAGGATTACGGGCTTCCCGGGCAGGTTAAAGGGGGGCGTCGTATTTGTTTATTGACTGAAAGGTAGCAGAGGCGCTAGACATCGCTCTATTGCAACCGCTCACACGCACCGCCGAGTGATTTTACGAGCGGAAAGGAGAGCAGCTTGTAAATATTGTGTAAATATGTTTTATGCCCCAGTTTCTGGGTTCGATGTTGATATGCAGAGACCATCGATGAGAGATGGGCCTATTTGAGTACAACCTTCAAAAAGCCATAAAGCTTGGTCACTGCAGGCGGATGATCTGGTGAAACAGTTGTATTTATTCGACACCTGCACAAATCGTTAAAATGGCAAACTTGCCTATAGATTTACAAGATAAAACAAATATTCGGCCGTGTTTACGAGTCCAGAAGCAAATAGTTTGGTCCCATTGGCTTTTTTTTGTTTTCAAATGTTAGCCTTTTTGCAATCCAATTACTCTTAACGGTTCAACCGTTGTTATCCGTATGATGTCGTAACACAGCTCTCGGTGAAAGCACGAAGGATAATAACGTGATGGAAAAATCTTACGTCATGACGTACATCAAACGAAACGAGTACTCTTCTGGCAAACGAGTCGAATACTCAGCTATTCCGAACATCGTTGTGCACACGAGGTAGACATGTGCGAAAAAAAAAACATGACAAACGCTACTCGCGAAGAAAAACCTCCATTACCTGTCTTTTCTGAAGGACGTAATGTGTGCTTCCCTAAACTCTAGGGAAATCTGGAGATTGTCTTTCATAGATCCTATCACCATTTACTCAAGAAACCCATTACACAATGTGAAACGGGTGTCCTATAGAACACAGCCATCTGACATGCTTTATCTAAGAAGGTGTTTTATATTCAAAATATTTAAAACGGCTGCCAAGATACATTTTATTGCTTTACATTGTATGTTATGTAGTTAAAAAGGTTCTCTCCAAATATAAAAGTTGTTGTTAAATAGGCAAAAGAGGTAATCACAAACAATATTGCTCCACGTAGAGCTTTGGTATGACATTTCTAAAATCATCTTATTGGATGGCTAATCTAAGTAGGTAAACGTATGGCAATTCCAGTTTTCGTTACTCTGATTATACTCGTTGGGATCCAAGCAAGTGCACGGGCTTACACACCGCCTTTTATCCAGGATACGCATATAAATTGAGTCATGGCATGCCCAGACCTACATGAGGTTGTTGTCTCAGGAAGATCGAAGAAGATTATACTCGTAGCATGGTAGAAACCTCTTCATATGGAACGCGGCAACCCCTTCATATGCGAAACACTGCAGCAGAGATTTAAATCTAAATGTTATGGTGTGAAAACCACTTTTCGTTATAAAATAACACGTTATAAAATAATTAAAAAAAATCTTCATAACTTTTAATGATGAGTCTTCTTTTTCAATATTGTTTGGAAGGTCTATTCCTATCAGTTTTATTGTTATTGCTTTTAAAGAAGACGTATTTGAAGTTTCTTTAAACCTTCTGTAGAGTTCTTTTCAGATAATCTGAAGAAACCTGTTTACTATCAAGTTAACAGTAATTATTGAGCAATAGCTATTCTAAATGCAATGAGTAAACATGTTCTACCAACAGGTAACGAAGATCGATAGGTGATAGATAAGTATTTGCTCAGTGCAGAAACGAGACAGAAGAAAAACAAAAGTGGATCAGAAAAGGTACATGTTTAAAAAGCAAAATCCAAACGCCATATTTGACGCTTTTTGTATGATGCAATTTTGAAATAGATGTATCTCTCGTTTGTTTAATGTTAAGCCAATCTTTATGTTCATTTTCCGGTTGAGGATACAAGAATCATACGAGGAAAAGCATCCACAGGCTTTGCATCAAATGCCCGACGATGCTAGGCATACTTTGAAAGAAAACTTTTTTTCTCAGTTTCTTTTACAGATTTTTTTTCTCTCTCTCTCTCTCGCTCAATAAATTCTTACTGGGTTCAACTTGTTATTCAATAATCAACTAATTAAGATCATGGTCAAATCAACATCAAAACTTCGCTCCAAACAATCCAATCCTTCATAGAGTTATTCGCTTTCGAACCACTAATCCGAAGCGACGATCCAATGCAACCAACGTCTCCTGCAACGTTTGAAAAGACGTTTAACTTTCAATAACACACAAAGTGTTGCGGCTCCTTACGTTGGAAAACGTATTGTACGTGAGACGTGAGATGAGTAAGCGTACACTAGAATGTAAAAAAACATATGTTTGGATGAACGAACTATGGTGTGCTAAAGCATGATAGTTTTAAAACAAAATGTAGCAAATGAGATTAGTATTTTTTAGCAAATAAGGAATTTTGGCATAGAGGCATAAGGTCCAGAACATGTTAAGGTTAGAGTAACCTTATTGTCAATAAGGTTATTTATGCCTACATAACATAGTATGTTCCGTTAGCGTATTTTCAATCAAATGCTGCCAAGTTTTGTAAATTTTGAAATTTCACAAGTTTTGATATATTACGTCAACTTACAGATCGGTCAGAGTTTCTAGTTTCCTATATTGTTGTAAAATGTTTCGATCGATCATGTAATATTACTTTTTAATTACAAATATTTTGTTTTATTTTTTATTTATGTTGTTACCACCGATGAGGATGATGGTGCGAGTTTTTATTGCGACAATTTTTTCGCTAGCTTTTTGTACTAAAACATTTGTCAAAATGATAACGATCGTAGGAATTTTCAGCTGAATGTCTATGTACCGAATGGCGCAAATTTCATCCACGAGCTATCAAAATGAAAAGTATAATCTTTACTAAAGTGTTTTTGATGTTTAGAAGCCCGGAATTAACTGTTCACCTGACTCAGGTTTCTCAATACCTTTGGAAAGGCTCATACAAAAATATGTTTTCTCATTTTTCAATTTGACATTCGCTCTGAAACTAAATATCCATGATTTATGTATCCCTTTTTAATTGCATCAATCTAATTTATTTCGTTATTGTCACTTTAATGCACGAAAGTAAATCTAACAGCATCAATGATTCAGTACACATTGCAGCCAAATTCAACTTGTTCTAAAATCATGACAGTTTGACAGTTGTTTTAGTACAAGAAGCTCGTCGAAAATGTCGTAAGCAAAACAAACCGTCTAGAGCCGCCATTACACACACTACACCTCCTCCACACACACAGTTTGCGGGGACAATTCAGATGCGGTTGAATAAATGAGAGTCTAATTAATGTTTGGATTGGTCGCCACTCAGGATCGCTGTCACAATCGTCAGATGTAGTTGAAAATATGTGTGGATTATATACAAAATATCTCGCGTGTGTGTGTGTGCCTGTATAGAATAAACGAGAATATGTTTCAGACGACTTGACTGTCCTGATTATTCTAGGCAACAGCTATTGTTGATCTCCGTAAGCTATCTCTTTTTTTTGCAAAACTGTATACAAATTATCAAATAACTCAAATAAATCAATTCCATACAAAGAAAACTTGTATGGAATGGAGGGAAACATTGTTTTTAGAAACATTCAACTATTCGGATTTCTAATGTATACCTCTTGTGCAACTTACATTCCATACAATGCGAGGGTTGTTTTTGCTTGAATAATCACATTATGCTGACAACACTGTTTGCAAACGAGAAGCTCATCCCCACGGAATGTGTTTTTAGTATGCAATTTCTTCAGTCAAACGAATAATAGAGCTATAAAATAACAAAAGAAATCACAACACGAGATTTATCTCTGTTTCTTACACGGCACTGGGAAATCAATACTCTCCAAATCCTTATCATCCCGACGCTTGTTTTGAAACCTTTCTCACCCACGCAACATCACATGCTTTCCCTTTCGCTCTCTCGAATAAGTGCGTATATTGCTTAAAACAATACCCCTCGCCGTGCGAGCAACACCCCTGAAAAAGTGTGGACTTAACCGTCTATCGTGAAAAACATCAAAACAGTGTTCATAATGCTGCCCATTCCGGTGGTTTTATCTTGAACGCCAGGCACCGTGCACCGTGGACTTGGCTCTGGCGCCCCCTAGCGCGGCTAGATGCATGAGCAGCTAGGGTTTTTGTACCGATAAGCGGGCAGGAGATTTGTAGTGGATGAACGAAATTCAATAAGATCCGTTATCAGAAAGCGGGGAGCAGCAGATGAAAAACCGAAAGCGAACGGAGAAAGGTTGTTGATATTTATGGGCGCAAAGTTTCGGGCCTTTCAAAACAAACAGGGAGAAAGAGCGACAGATTGGGGGCATTGGCGTCTATGTTGCTGCGTAGCTTCTGCGTTGTGATTTTTGCGAGCTTTCGCTCGTCTCACGCACCGTCCCCCGAGCCGGTCCGAGGCGTTATCATTGGCGAAATTTATGGCTTTTCTAATTTGGAGCAAGGGGAACAGCCCAACCCGAAGAAGGGGGCTTTGAGTTGTCGATCAACTGTATCGAATGCTTTCCAACGCAGCATCAGGTGGACGGACCATATTGACCGTTCCCAGCGTATTAGGGTGAGTTTATTTTGGGAGCGTATGTAAGCAAGAGAAAGCTCGGCAGGGAAACGCATTCGGCACCGATTTCCACAAACGTGTTGGGACCATCAACAAGCTAATCTGATCGCAATTTGCCCCTCGACGAATGAGCTCGAAAGCGTGCTGACGGCCTGTTGGCGAGTGAATGAATAGTGTAATAGCTTTTTAAAGTTTTGTACATGCAAAGCGCCATGACATGAACGATACGAGCATACGTAAAAATGTACTTGCCCATATTTATTGCATCACACATATCGATCTAACTTGGTGGAAAATGTTAATAAAATGGAAATTCAAGACCACGCGAGGCTGCATGTTACACAACGATTAGGGCGAATGTTCTTCCGTTCGCATTACCAGGGCGCTTAAGATATTTTGAGCACTGGCAAACCTGCCCAAGCATTTCACTACATTTTCAGAAAAATCAAAATTAATAGCCCCGAATGTGGCTTCTTGTCACGGCATAATTGATGACGGAAAAGGTATGTGCAATTTGCCCGAAATAAAACCGAACGCGGTACAAAAAAGCAACCGAACCGAAACCGAAAAATCTTCTTCAGTTGCGTACGGTGTCTGTTATCAAAAACAACCCCTAATTATACACCCTTTTCGTGTGATTATAATCTTGGGAAAATATGGGATAATTATCTCCAAGTCCCGTCACTCGGTCAGCCGTTCTTCTTTCACTCTCGTGCAATTGTTCGTTTTTTTCTTTCACGCACTCTTCACTCAAAACTGTCAAAAGAGATTTGTTTTAAGCTTAAATACTCGTCAAGCTTTTTTCCCCCTACCCTGTTGTTTGAAGCCTTATTCCAGGCAATTCTTGGTATGGTTTCAATATTAGGCTTAAGTGAAAGCTTTTTTCCCCCTATCAGCAAGAGCACCAGGCGCTTCTCCTTACTGGGGGCATATCATTTAACGCTAGGCAGGGCTTAGGATATACACACTCGCTCGCGGTAAATAACGTACGCTGCTCTCGTGGGATGTTTTCGGTTACGGATGTTGTTTATCTTGAATTTTGTTTATTTGCATACCGGTTGCCGAAGTCAATCACATTAGTGCTCTGGGAGTGGTGTCGTTTGATCGCACAGCTGGAGACGGGATGTTTTGTTTTTGGCAAATGCAAAACGTCCTATAAGTCCCGAAATTGAATTAAAAGTTTCAGTACGATGCTGCGCATTACCTTCGAAGGGATGTTTAATGTGAGTACAAGTTTGTTTTCAATCAGATATGTACTTGTAATTTTAGAAGCATTTGTATAATAAGGGTCTTTATATACGCAATATGTGTTTCAATTCATTCGTGGATTTCCTCAACATGAGTATGACGCATTGAGTTTCTTTAATATTTACATATCATATTGGTACTGTTTCGTATAATGTTTAGATATCCATTGCTAAACTATTTTAAGATACAAAAATTATGTTACAGCATGCTTCTTGACTTCTAGCTTAAACATTTAAATAAAATGTTTTTTGTTTTGTCTGATATGTTCCTTTTAGGTTGCTGTTACTAGAAATTTAAATGATGAAAATAAAACAAAAATCAGTTGACAATGATTAATGAGACATTGATAGTATGTGGTTGTTTGTTCTGGATAAATAATCATCAAAAAAAATTAATCAAATTAAAAAAGTTAATATATAATTCTAAATGTGTCCTTGAATTGAGCTTCACTCTATAAATTTAAAAAAAAAATCATTTATTTCAATGTATTTGCATACATTTTGTTCTACAAATCATTCATTAAACTGTACATTATTTCATTGTAAATAACATTAGTGCATGTTATTGTTAATACATTCTAAAATTCTTTGCACACTGCATCATTCACGTCTTTCAAATAATGATGCTGCCTTTGTTTGTTCTCTGAAAAAAGATACTAACATGTTCAAAATTATAATTATGAGTTTTGAAAAAGTTTTTTGATTTTTTGTGCCATATGATGACAGAAATTTCAAAGATTTATACAAATTTTTTAATAAATAAAACATGGCTGGGATTGTTCAAGACTTAATCTTATCAAACAACCTAATTCCGCATCTAAGACGCTCATATAATGCATATTCCATGTAACCGGTGCTGATGCACTCGAGTCATCCTCAGTTTGAGCGATTACTTAGCTATTGAAGTAGTTTCATAACCGATGTGTATAGTTCCTATCTACGTAATCGTGATATGAGCGATGTGAAACGAGTAACATGTTAATCCATTCAATGAATGGGAATACAAGTTTTAAAAGGGACTGTCTGGTAATGAAAATGTCTTTAATTTAACTCTTTAACATCATATTTACTCTTTAAATATTGACGATTACTCGGAAGTATAGGCTCATACTTAAACTAAATGATATCTTTCCCGATTTCGCAGCTTTATCCCGCTAGGATACTCAACTACAATGTACTCAGGGAAGCTTAACAATCACCAATGTTTTCGGGACACCATTAGCTCAACCGACATCCGCTTCCGACTGCCCAAAACCTCAGCAGGACTTATGGTCTAAAAATAGTGTAGAATAGAAAAAAACTACCAGAACTGGTCCTCCCCCAATCTGGTTTCATCTGCAGGCCCGTATCCTTTAGGCGCTGTCAATCGCGTGCTCGTTTGTTGTAATCAATGAAACAAGGATATCCTTCGTCGGACGCAGATGAATAAGTGAAAGACAAAAACAAACACCCACGGGAAGAGCCGCACACCGAAGCCCGTCCCGGCCAGGTTTGCTTACGCGCCAAACAAACCGTGCACCCTCATCAAAGGCGACGCGTTTGAAGCGACATCCCTTTCAAAATGTCCACTCACCAAAAACGAGCACACCGAGCTGTATTCCTTCGGGGAGCTTGTCAAACAAGGCCACCTCTGTCGCGCAC
>KZ071901.1:211555-224163 GCA_002091845.1 Anopheles cracens | reverse complement strand
AACGAAGCATTCTTGGGTTTTCTTCATATCAGAACAAACAGTAAGATTATTTTTATTATTTTAAAATGTTTTAAGGCAATTTAGGACCTTTCTTAATCTTGAATCAATTTTTTATGTTTTTTTTTATTTTATTATGACCTTATTATGTGTAACAACTGGTATAAAATAATAAAAAGGGTGGGAAAAACTAAACAATTAGATATAAACAAAAGATATAAATAAAAAAAGAATATAAAAATATATACATAAAAAATAGCGTTCAGCTCCGGTTTGGCGATATTGTACGAGCCTGGCCATTCGGCTCATTATGCCGGCCACGGCGATGCGGATGCGAAGATTTTTGCGTGTTTCTTTATTTGCATACGCATCATCGTCGTCGCCCTTGTCATCGGTTGCGCATGACTGATATTCCGTCGCTCGGAACGTTTGGACGGTGATCCTCGCTCGTTGCAGGCAGGCTCCGTTCCGAGAACGTACAGCTAAATTATCCAACAGAGGGTACATCAAAGTGACAAATGAAACTGAACCGTTATTTCGTGCACCATGGCTGGATGCGGAGAATTACAGTTCAGCCACCAGACGATCGTAAATCTTAGTTACGCAACAATCGGTGCGCGTACTTTCTACGCTCAACAGGTTCGACAAGAAATTTCAACAAAGGGAACACGTCTAAAAGAATATCAATAAAACAATTTAGCCAACAGCCTGCCGTTGCCTAGTTTCAAGAAAATCTCTCTCCCAGACCAGATCACGCCAACAAAAAAAAAGCAGCCCGTGATCCTCCCGGAATCAACACAGACGACGATCAACAAATCTTCGCTGGACCCACCCATGCGCTGCGCCAGGGTGATCCTCTCTCGTTCGGCTGATTATTTATCACAACTTCACGTCTCGCCGTATTCCGCTTCGCATCCGAAATCGTCGTTTTATTTTTCGTCTGTTGTGTGCTTTTTTTTGCATTCCTTATCCCTTACATCTCTCCACCCCGATTCTCGGTGCCGGATCGCACACGACGGAAAACCGAAACCTAATGAAGACATCTTAAAATTCAAATGAATATAGTAATCATTTTAATGCCCCCATGAATAGTTTTCAATAAAGAAAAACATATATTTATTAACTCGGAGGCGCGCAACTGCCGCCGACCGGGTGGGGGGGGAGGGAAGGCCGGTAGCCGCGGCGATAAACGTGTGGGAGAAGAGGCACGGAAACCCATCGACCACCGTGCGCAACGATGGAGGTCTCTTCTGGGGTGTTCCTTCCTGTTTCTCTTTCCACAAGGTTGCGCCGGTGAGGATGGATCTGGCTGGCGAAACGAAAGGAAAAAAACGACGACGGGATTCATCTTGGGAAGAAGGAGTAGGAGCCCGGTCAGCGTATGGAAGGAAGTTTGGATCCGGCCACATCTGGTTCTGGCGGTGGACACATGCGAGAAGAGGATCTACCGTGGAACCAGGGCTAGTTACAGCGCGCGCAACCCATGGTGTAATGATATTGTACTCGGCCGAGCACCAGACAGATTTAAGCGTATAATCAACGGTGCGTTGATGAGCGCCCGAGAACTGTCACTGCTGGTACCAGCGACACCAAATCTTCTGGTTCCACTCGCTCCGTTTCTCTCTCTCTCCCTCTCCAACATTCAAGACGTCAAGGTCGTGTCCGACGCACCGACATCTTCATTCCAACCTTTTCTGTTATTCGATGTCTTGATTCACCTTCTTCGTCTTCGTGGTGCGTCCACTTAGCTTTCTTCCCGTCGACCCACTCGATGACTCACGTCCGATCGTGAAAGAGCGGTCAGGAGAGAACTTCTGATCACTTCATTTCCGAACGGTCGAGGTCGAAAATTAGATTAACCCGGTACCGGTTGGAATGGGTTTGATGGATTTACTGACGGATGTTTTGACAGATCCCCAACGCACAGGTGGAAACCGTGTGCTCCACTTTGAACTGGGGCGCCTTCTAGTCATCGGCGGACTTAAACGACCCCCGGCACGCGATAGCCTAATGCAGAACGATGGGAATGTGCTCCCTGGAATGCGCCGTAAGATGTTCTCCGGTGGAGAACAGTTGTCCACCGGCGTCGATCGCCCCGCGCAACATTTGCATAGGCACGTGGATTAATGAACTCGAACGAACGCGGGTGACGCGGCCACCGTGAGGCTAATCAATTTGATGGATCGTCCCACTGATTAGCTTACGGTTATGTGCGTGTAAGTTTAATCGGCTGGAAGTCGGTGGCTTAATTTTTGGCAGGCTCCGTCACCGCCACCGCTGTTCGGGGCGGATGTTTTGTTTCCAGCTCCCAGCCGGGCCCCAAGGAACGCTCCAACGTTTCCAGTCGACTGGGAACAGGCCACCAACGAAGCCACTCCATCCGTGCCGCTATGATCAATGCTGGGCGACTGGCGAAGAAAGCGATGGAAGGAGATGGAGAGCGAAAGAAGCACAGCCCGAGATCGCACCGGGCACAGAAGAAAAGGGCAGATCTGCGACTCTTCACCTTCTTCGTCTTCGTGGTGCGTCCACTTAGCTTTCTTCCCGTCGACCCACTCGATGACTCACGTCCGATCGTGAAAGAGCGGTCAGGAGAGAACTTCTGATCACTTCATTTCCGAACGGTCGAGGTCGAAAATTAGATTAACCCGGTACCGGTTGGAATGGGTTTGATGGATTTACTGACGGATGTTTTGACAGATCCCCAACGCACAGGTGGAAACCGTGTGCTCCACTTTGAACTGGGGCGCCTTCTAGTCATCGGCGGACTTAAACGACCCCCGGCACGCGATAGCCTAATGCAGAACGGTGGGAATGTGCTCCCTGGAATGCGCCGTAAGATGTTCTCCGGTGGAGAACAGTTGTCCACCGGCGTCGATCGCCCCGCGCAACATTTGCATAGGCACGTGGATTAATGAACTCGAACGAACGCGGGTGACGCGGCCACCGTGAGGCTAATCAATTTGATGGATCGTCCCACTGATTAGCTTACGGTTATGTGCGTGTAAGTTTAATCGGCTGGAAGTCGGTGGCTTAATTTTTGGCAGGCTCCGTCACCGCCGCCGCTGTTCGGGGCGGATGTTTTGTTTCCAGCTCCCAGCCGGGCCCCAAGGAACGCTCCAACGTTTCCAGTCGACTGGGAACAGGCCACCAACGAAGCCACTCCATCCGTGCCGCTATGATCAATGCTGGGCGACTGGCGAAGAAAGCGATGGAAGGAGATGGAGAGCGAAAGAAGCACAGCCCGAGATCGCACCGGGCACAGAAGAAAAGGGCAGATCTGCGACTCCCCTTCGCGACTGCCTGCCGGACGGCTTTTGCATCGTCAACCGCGCTTCCTCCACCACGCGGTTCCAAAAATGGTGCAGCCCGGGAAAGAAAAATTAGCGGTAAATTTGATTCCCGTAAATGTCCACCAGCACGCAGTACGCCCAAGCGCACCTTATACGCGGTCGAGACCCGTGCATGCAATGCACCACGTTGGTATCGTAGTGGAACAGCATGGGAGAGAGCGAGAGAGCACCCACATCAACATAAACGATCCCTCTCGCAGCCGAAACGCTGGGCCACGGCGAACGGGGACGGAAACGTGGAAATATTTACAACTCAATTAATTTACACCTTCGCAATGGGGCCCTCGATCGTTTGGGATCGTGCTGCCGCCTAGTGCCGCGGGTTTCTGCTGGCGACTCCGGACTGCCAGTGCCGATTGCAGTGCGCTGACCACCCACGTCGACGTCGGTGTCCGACATAGGAGCGCACGGGAATGGAAAGGACCCGGGACCCAATTCTTGTCCAGGAACCCAAGGGGACAGCCTGCAGTCCCATGGGCTGGAGGTACGTAAGCACGTAATGGCATGCGGGCTGCACCGAGGTCTCGGTGCGCACACACACACACAAAAGGTACAAAGCCGTACGAATCGATGCAAAGACGATTTGGTAAATTGATGTCCGGTGTCGGGAGATTTGTGACCGATTTTATAAACCGTAATAAGCCGTTTGCAGCGTGTCCCGGTCGTCACAGATTTGGTCCCAAGGGTGATTCGAGGCATTCCGTGTAAATGAGGTGATAAATTTTGACCACACGACTTTATATAATTGTGCACGAGTATTGGTGGAGCCACAGTCAGTTTATGGAAAGCTCTCATTTGTGTATGAATATTTCCCAATTTATTAGGATTTTAAATAAGAAAAGCTATTTGGACACTGATTGGATCCAAAGTCCTTGACTTTTTTTTCGTTTTTTTTGCTATTAACAGTTTATATTTGTTTTTGCTTCTGATGTTGGAGGCAAAGATATACATGTAAGAAATATAATATCAAAACTAGGAATACTTGCAAAACCAAAAAAATCAAACTTTTAGCGTACAATATCCAAGATCATAAAAACTTTGTCATCCTTAAGCCTGTACTGTACCAGAATCAATTCTGGATGAGTTAATGGAGACACCAAAAACTGCTAAAAAAAAGTGTATAAAAACATAAAAATTAAGTTTTGAGTTTCCTTTCTATTGGACATTGTAAGTTTTATGAAGCTAAAAATAAATTGAGGTTGAAAAATTGCAAAAAATAATTGAAACTGTAACATTCTCACATTAGCTTCAATATAGTGTTTAAACTCTAAAAAAAAAACATAAAAAACCTTTAATGATAACATTGTTGCCGTTTGAGTCATCGCTCGCCTTGATGACTCAACTCGAGTTCGACACTTTAAACATTTAGAATGCACAAACCTCCAAACATCAAACCCCAAAAACGGAGCGCGGAATTGCATCCGCAGCATTACCATCAATTTAAAGCTTCTCCAGCATCGTGCACTCCTCTCCAGCGCCGAGAACCCGTCTTAATTATCATCTCACATTTCAATTAGCGAACTCAAAGCAAATCTAATAAACCCCCTCCGTCCGGCTCGCCCGCTCTGGCCCGGCCGGTCGGTCATAACTCGCGGCACGTTATTATGTTGTAAATGAAACGATCCCCCGGCCCACTCTCCTGCACTGCGATCGTACTCGCAGCCCACGTCCGCGCTGCAGTGCTGCCGCTTGCAGTTTCCCACCGCACAGACAGCAACATCAAACACCACCCTCCACCACGGTTCACTTGGCCGGTGGGACGGTTTTTTTGTTCTCCACGATTGTTGAACATTAATTTTTAACCATCTCACACGGGCCCCGATAACTGGCAGCAGCTGGAAAAACATGCCCTTTCACGTCAGCAGCAGCACCATTTCGAAGTTACGCATATTAATTTCAAGGATCGTCATCCGAGCAGCATAATGCAAGTGAGTGAGGTACGGGAAAGTGAATCCCTTTCTTTCCCACACACGTACACGCAGAAACGTCACACCGGACACCCTTTTCGGGGATAGGTTACAACGAAGCGATGATCACCGACGAACGGAGGACAGCCTGCGCCATCAGCAGGATCAATTAGAGGCGGCAAAATCTTCGTCCACACCGTGTCACAGCAGCGTGGAAGCAAGAAACGCTTTTGACAGGATGAGTGAGACTAGAGAAGAAAAAACGCACACACACACCTATGAGGATGATGCAGATGGCAAAGAACAAGGAACCGTCGCGGGAAGCAGTAAAGAAAGGATTGAGCGACGCCAGCCTCATCTTCCAGCCGTGGCTGTGATGCCGAGGGCTCAATCTTTCACCAGCATCAGCGCATAAATGAATAATGTAGCAGTTTTGCGACGATGTTCCTTCTGCCCCCCTGCCAATAAAACGCACAATAAAATCACAAACGCATCACACGCACGCACGGCGCGGGTCGCGCAATCAATCAGTTACCGATCGGCTTTCCCCGGCTTTCCGACGCGCCGAGCTGCGAGCGCCATTAAGCGCTACAAAGGACCGCTCCGCAAAGACCCGAAATGCCGTAAAATTGTGACATTCTCGATCGTAAAACAGCTTCACCGCAAACGAAGCCGGGTGTAAGAAATTTGATCGCACGAGACTCGCCCGGACGCGCCCAGACGAGCGTGCCCGCGTCTGTGTGTCCGCAACGACACCGGCTTTCCTTTCGCATGCTTCGGGTTGGGAGACACTCGGGACACTCCCGGGACGACCGTTTAGTAGCTATTAAAAGCGCATTTAATAGTCGTGGAAGGGTAAGATTTCGCCATTTGATAACACCTGCGATTAGCCCGGCCGATGCTGGACCGAATTCCGAGCCGGGGTTGAGTGTGGGTCAACGAACGAAACACTATCCAAGGTGAATTGGACGGTGGGATTTCCATTTTTTCCTGTACCCAGTTCCATCAACGGGTATGGCTTCGAATGGTACCCGTCATCTTCATCTGGACGACATGTCCAAATTGCAATGAGTAATTGAAGGTCATGTAGACGTCTTATTCAAAAGATTTGTTGTACATAACATTACCACTCCTGTTTATCAGTTGTGACACCAGAAGTTAATTGAATTGCTTGAAACGTCTCTGGTCCAATGCATTCAATTCTCACGCTTTGTTTGTTGTAATTATACGTAGCACGTTTTTTCATAATTTTGTGACATCAATACGCCTGAAAAAAGTGCAAACCATCTCCTGCTCGAGGATCTACCGCAAAAGGCGATCGCACAGATTTCAATCTATTTGTCTCTATTAGTGTCACCCTCGGGGAGAGTGAAAGCGTCATTCCCGGTGGAATGTCACCGGTTCGTGGCAGTTTGAATTGCTGCACACGATCACGATCGATGGGTGCGATACTAGGCGGCCCATCAAGTTGCCCATATGTGTGCGTGCGACAGGGAATTGAGCGGTGTAATATGGGAGACAGACCATTCCGGGTCGTTTTGTCCACCAAGTGCCTGACTTATCGCGATTACGAAATTACTCTATTTTAGATGAAACTGCCGCAAATGGTAGTGCATTATTTATTAGGACATTGATTGCGTTTCTTTCGAGCTCGGTTTTAACGGCTGGAGTGGATCATTATCGTGATCAATGTTTTGGGGGACATTAAAGACAGATGAAAAAGTGATTTTATGCCAATAAAATCGAGTGACAAATAGACAGATTTGAGAGTCAGACTTTTATTGCAAGCGTTGTCTTACAAGCATCTGAAAAGTACATTCCAAAGAGATTTTAGAAACGGTCCTAACATGACCCACAAGACGTTGGTATGTCGCTCGGAACGAGCGGTTGATTGGGCATGTTAGTCTAGCCTCATCAAAAAGCGTTTTATCTCGTCTGGGGCTTATCTTCAGCTATTCTTCCCATTTCAAAAATCAACCCGATCTCCTACGCCAAGGTGACCTCATAGGCCGATAGAATCCATAATCCGTCCCCCAGTACGACCAACGCACCGATCAATCGATCATTCCAGCCTCATCTTCCAGCCACGGCTGCGGTGCCGGAGGATCAATCTTTCACCAGCATCAGCGCATAAATGAATAATGTAGCAGTTTTGCGACGATGTTCCTTCTGCCCCCCTGCCAATAAAATAGCACAAGTAAGATACGACAGGGATACTTTGTTTGACACTATCTCATAATCGGAGGCCTTTTAATGGTTTAAAAAAATTGAACATCTTTCAAAACTCTTCAAAATATACTATACATCTCCCTCGAAAGAGCAATTTGCCATAATTTTGTGACATCAATACGCCTGAAAAAAGTGCAAACCATCTCCTGCTCGAGGATCTACCGCAAAAGGCGATCGCACAGATTTCAATCTATTTGTCTCTATTAGTGTCACCCTCGGGGAGAGTGAAAGCGTCATTCCCGGTGGAATGTCACCGGTTCGTGGCAGTTTGAATTGCTGCACACGATCACGATCGATGGGTGCGATACTAGGCGGCCCATCAAGTTGCCCATATGTGTGCGTGCGACAGGGAATTGAGCGGTGTAATATGGGAGACAGACCATTCCGGGTCGTTTTGTCCACCAAGTGCCTGACTTATCGTGATTACGAAATTACTCTATTTTAGACGAAACTGCCGCAAATGGCAGTGCATTATTTATTAGGACATTGATTGCGTTTCTTTCGAGCTCGGTTTTAACGGCTGGAGTGGATCATTATCGTGATCAATGTTTTGGGGGACATTAAAGACAGATGAAAAAGTGATTTTATGCCAATAAAATCGAGTGACAAATAGACAGATTTGAGAGTCAGACTTTTATTGCAAGCGTTGTCTTACAAGCATCTGAAAATCCGGCTCGCCCGCTCTGGCCCGGCCGGTCGGTCATAACTCGCGGCACGTTATTATGTTGTAAATGAAACGATCCCCCGGCCCACTCTCCTGCACTGCGATCGTACTCGCAGCCCACGTCCGCGCTGCAGTGCTGCCGCTTGCAGTTTCCCACCGCACAGACAGGTTTCTAAGATTCAGATTCATTCATTTAGTTCAAAGATTCATTCAGATTCATGAATCTGAATCTCTGTTACCCAACACTACTCCGGTGCCGTCCGCCAACTGCCAAACCCAAAGCCGGAGCCTCTCAAGTTCCCGCCCAAGGGAAAGGGAAAGTGAGCCCCGCAGGGCAGACGAAGGAACGGCGAAGGAATACGGCGTCCACTGGCCCACTGGCGAATGCAGAATGGGCTCCCATCCCACCCCAGTGGAGCCCGGACTCGGACGGCTCGGACACACATCCACTCGCCCGCTCGCTGGGTGGTCCGAGATGTCAGATGTGTGGTCTTTATTAATAAACTTGTACCACAATGCTTCTCGATATCATTCTCCCTGGGTCCCGCTGGCGTTCTGGTTTGCCGCTTGTTGGTTTTGTTATTGTTTTTTATTTGTTTCTTTTTGTTGTTGCTGTTGTTATTTATGTGTTCTCTCTCCCTCTCTCTCCCTGGGTTCTGCTCCATTTCTTATGTTTTTTCTCCTCTGTTTTGTTTGCATGTTTTGGCTCTGGGCTGTGTCTCGGTTTGTGTATGTGTTGTGTGTCTTTTTGCGTGCATTTTCGTTCCTTTTTTATCTTAACATACGACCGATGAGCCAACCGCTACTGTGCTTAATTAATAAATAATTAATTATAATCCACGAAACGGACCGTTCTTCGGGGTGGCCGTCTCCGGTGGCGCTTCGCTTCGCTTTCTTCGTGCGGCGTAAATTCCAGCACGGCCTCGTTCCAGAGGCCCTCCAAATTGAGCCCTTAAACGGGCCCTGTAGGTAAATTGATATGTTCCGATTATTTCGCTGTCGCTGTCCCGCTCACCCAAGCACAGGCTCCGTTCTCTTCGTTTCTTCGCCTCTTCGCGACGTTCCGCTATCAATTTCTTTTCGCCCAACGCAATCCAACGCTTCATTGATCGCGACCGGCTCCGGGTTTTGCCGGCCAACCTGTTGCCATTGACAAAAGACGGAGGGGATAAACAAAAGGCAAACACACTCACACATGTGCGTGCCTAACACGGTCAACCGAGCCGGCCGCCGATGAGATAAGAAGCCAGGAGAGCCAGCGAAAGAAAGAGCGAGCACACCGGTAATTAACGGCGCAGCATAGAGCGGGCGCAGCACCCGGAGGCAGACGGGATCGCACTTGAGCGCACCGAACAACATAATTAATTAAGATGTCTTGCGCGATAAGCACTGTCACCGAAAAATGTACCGGTTCCGTTTGAATACGGGCGGTTCGGTCATTAACGAGAGGCTTCCGATTGGGGAAAGTTCAAGCATAAGCTAACACCTCTCTATTCTGCTCGTTAACTCACTTTTTGCTATAAAAGGCGCGTATTCGCTTTATTATTACATGCAAAATCTATTCAAATTGAAACAAACACCGCAGCCTATCCAGGGCAGGCATTTTTCGGTTCCGATTTGGCCGAATATTCACGGATACCTCCGGTGTAGTGTTGTGTCTTATGAACCTTTCGACGAGATTCAGATTCATGAATCTTTCATTTAGAATTCATTCAGATTCATTCATGAATTTTTGGAGATTAATGAATCGCTAAAGATTCATAAAACTTATGAATCTCTAAAAGATTCATGAATCTCCACACATTCATGAGATTCATGAATCTGTAGAGATTCACGAGATTCGTGAATGTTCTAGAAATTCATAAAATTCATGAATTTTCAGAGATTCATTATTCTCTAGAGATTCATGGACCTCTAAAGATTCATGAATATTTGTTTCTAAGATTCAGATTCATTCATTTAGTTCAAAGATTCATTCGATTCATGAATCTGAATCTCTGTTACCCAACACTACTCCGGTGCCGTCCGCCAACTGTCAAACCCAAAGCCGGAGCCTCTCAAGTTCCCGCCCAAGGGAAAGGGAAAGTGAGCCCCGCAGGGCAGACGAAGGAACGGCGTCGGGCCTCGATCCGCGTGTAAATCCTGCGCGATAAAACGTCCCATAAGACATACGAACACGATAAACGCGCTCCACACGCGATAAAAGGGGATCGGATCGTCCACTTCCGTTCGGTTCCGTCCACCGTCGATCGTCGAAAAAGAAGGAGAAAATTCCTCTCCCAACCGCGGGGAGAGAGGCTTCCTTTTTTATCTTAACATACGACCGATGAGCCAACCGCTACTGTGCTTAATTAATAAATAATTAATTATAATCCACGAAACGGACCGTTCTTCGGGGTGGCCGTCTCCGGTGGCGCTTCGCTTCGCTTTCTTCGTACGGCGTAAATTCCAGCACGGCCTCGTTCCAGAGGCCCTCCAAATTGAGCCCTTAAACGGGCTGTAGGTAAATTGATATGTTCCGATTATTTCGCTGTCGCTGTCCCGCTCATCCAAGCACAGGCTCCGTTCTCTTCGTTTCTTCGCCTCTTCGCGACGTTCCGCTATCAATTTCTTTTCGCCCAACGCAATCCAACGCTTCATTGATCGCGACCGGCTCCGGGTTTTGCCGGCCAACCTGTTGCCATTGACAAAAGACGGAGGGGATAAACAAAAGGCAAACACACTCACACATGTGCGTGCCTAACACGGTCAACCGAGCCGGCCGCCGATGAGATAAGAAGCCAGGAGAGCCAGCGAAAGAAAGAGCGAGCACACCGGTAATTAACGGCGCAGCATAGAGCGGGCGCAGCACCCGGAGGCAGACGGGATCGCACTTGAGCGCACCGAACAACATAATTAATTAAGATGTCTATCACCGAAAAATGTACCGGTTCCGTTTGAATACGGGCGGTTCGGTTAACCGAACCGCCCGTATCGGTTAACGAGAGGCTTCCGATTGGGGAAAGTTCAAGCATAAGCTAACACCTCTCTATTCTGCTCGTTAACTCACTTTTTGCTATACACACACACACACACACACACACGCTGGCGCGGAGTAACGATCGCACGTCGATTCATTAGCTTCGCCGAACAAATGTGATAATTCTTCACCTTAATCATCCCCCGATACGCAGCGAACCCTTCATTTTGATCCACGCACGCCGTTGCCCTAAAGCCACCTGCAAGCCTTTCCGCCAGCTAATTAGTGTCGTTTTCATCCTCAATAACTTTACCCCTATTTATGGTGGTGATGTTTGACGGTGCGGCTCTATACACCCGACCGGCCCGTCGTCAACACAAATCAGCGACCGACCGTGAAGTCCTCGCGCAAACGACGGTGGCGAGACATTCATCTTGCGCGAAGGACCCTACGTGTGCAGGTGTCGCCGGTGTTGACATTGGCGGGCGCACGCGCACCATAAAGCTGTCGGGAGATTCATCGCCTGTCCCTTGGAGAGGAGCTTCTTTGTAAACCGCAAACCACTTATTCGCTTGAAGGTAGCAAAGCAACTTCCGGGCCTCGATCCGCGTGTAAATCCTGCGCGATAAAACGTCCCATAAGACATACGAACACGATAAACGCGCTCCACACGCGTCGGTGACGTAATCTTAGGCAAACATAAGACGAAGAGACTAATTATCTATTGTTTTAAAGGGAAATCGATTCCAACAAGTCGGAACAGTGTCTAAAATTGTAGAAAATTTACCACTGAAGCCTTTTTGGATAAGAAAAAGAAGAATATCTTCGAATGTTCCACAGAAACACACGAAACAAGGTGGAGCAGATAAGAATTGATAAATTTTTGGAGAAGAATTTGTTAAGAAAATGCTAAATTAGGCAGTGCTCTATGAGCCGTCGAACAAGACATAGAACAAAACAAACACGGAACCAAGTAATCATATGAAGGTGCTCCGTCAGATAGCATCAGATTCCAGACAAACAAGCCTATTTTAGAACCCTTTCTGGTCTAGAGAAGCTAAGGATACTTTTCTAGAGATCCATGTTGACTAGAAATTTCGTTCTAATATATTTTTTACTCACTGGACATTAAAGTAACAACTGGTCAAATAAAACACTAGGCAACTCTTCTCAAAAGCACATTTTGAGATCTAATGACGATTTTTGAGACAGTTATATGAAGGTTTTTTTATTAAATAAATATTTAAAAAAGAAAAGCTCTAAAATATAAGATATTTGCATTAAATTGAGCATGAAAAATCTAATTGTCCCTGTAATTGGTTCAAACGGCATTAAGATTATACAAATTGTACCTTTTATGCATCGTTTCCATCCTTCATCCTCTAGAAGATTTAATCCTTTATCTACGTCGCTCATCAATTTTCACAAATTAGGCCACTAACGCGATACGTCTTACCGCACCAACCGGCCGTCAATTACCCTCGCACCGTCTTAACTAG
>KZ071901.1:200342-211545 GCA_002091845.1 Anopheles cracens | reverse complement strand
GGTTTTGTTATTGTTTTTTATTTGTTTCTTTTTGTTGTTGCTGTTGTTATTTATGTGTTATCTCTCTCTCTCCCCCTGGGTTCTGCTCCATTTCTTATGTTTTTTTCTCTCTATCTAGCGGCCATTTATCAGCGGTTCGCGAACTGCAAATGAACGATGCATCACTATCGATGCAGTGCCAGTGCTCGGGGCTAGCTAACAGGTACGTTATGCTAATTTTCTACACCTCGTACCAAAGGGTGCACCCGGGTTTCCTTATTGGTGTGCGGGAATAGTTGAAGACAATGTGGAGATAAATTGCTTCTCCAGACCTAATGAGCGCTGGTTCGCTGCTGGATTTGCAGGATTCAGGAGATATCTTTCGGAGATTTAGGAATGCTTCTCCTACAGATACGTCGAATAGGATTTAGAACTAGATTGAACCCGTCAAAATGGCTGCTCGATCGTTGAAGTGTAAGTCTAATAAAGTTGAAACACACCTCGGTTGACTTCACCAAAGAAGAAGGTGTGAAGAAGGAGTGTGAAGAGCTAGTGGAACAATTATTGGAAACATCCGCACAATGAACTTAGAGACATCCGGATGTTGGAGTACCTGACGATAAGGTAACTGAGAAATACTAATGAAACAGGTGACGCTGAGTGCTCGATCTGTTTGAAATATCATCAACAATGTAGCACCAAAAGCTGGCAGCCTTCTACTCTGAGTTATGGCCGCTTGGAAACAGCACCTGATATCACAACAACACAAAACTGATTTATTTGTCACTGTAATTTTATTCCACACCCACATGCAACTCAACCCAAAGAGTCGATTAGATTAGAGTTCTAAGCGCCACCTCTCGCGGTCGTTACATTTAGCAACATTCTTGCACACTCTCCGGCCCCAGATAAGCCCGTGAACAGATCGTGCAAAGTGATAGCGACTCGCTGGGTGTCACATTAACTTGCTGGGTGCCTGTCCCGAGCCGATACAGCATCGCTGATCGTTCGGCCGAAACCACTTATTAAGTGTTTGCAATTAAATGGCTTAATTATCGTGTTACAAACCGTCCATTCGTCCGGTTTGCCCCGCCGCGCATTCACAACTGAGCCACGCTCAGGATCTGTTATCTAAATAGATTTTTCTCTCGTACGGCCGGTCGCACCGGCATTGGGAAAGTGACCCACCGGTCAGCTTCCGGCAGTGCGCGGCTCACCAAACCACGATAGGCGAGTTTGGCGAGGGTGCAAATCGCAAGCCAAAGGAAAGAATCGACCTGCACCTGAAGCACCGGTCCAAACTAGTCTCTCTCGTGGGGGAGCCCACGTGCGTACGTGTGGAGGTATGATTTAAGCTGACAGCTTAACATAAACCAGCTGTGACGCGGGGAGTATCGAATGTATGAGCAACATGTGTAACGCAAAAGCCTTCAGCCGGTCGGGTCTTTTCCGGTTTAAAAACTTCAACAAACTTTGTCCACCCTGGTGGTCAAGTAGCTCTTACGCGACTCCCGGCACTCCAGACAACTCCGAGGAATGATGGTTGGCTCAAAATCTCGGCCCAACCGACAACGACAGCAAAAAACGAGTTCGAGCGGATTTTAATTGGAAGATGAGAAATGAGTTTATATTTTGGGGGATTATTAAAATTTATTTTCAATTTCCGCTAATTTGAATGCAGGCCGGAGCCCGGAGCGGAGCGGTTTTAAGCGGGCAAGAATAAAATAAAATAAATAAACAACAACCCTACCCGACACAGCTTCCGAAGCGTTTTCTATCTCTCTCTCTCTCTCTCTCTCTCACCGCCCGGGATAGGGACCGTCAGGGGAGGGAAGCGAACGTTGGGAAATTTATAACGCTAATAAATTGGCAAAACAGAAGGATATCCCTTCGCTCCTCCGAAGCCAACCAACCACCCCGGTTGAAGTCGGCCCGAGTGGAAGCCCGGCTTCTAAGACGGGCGATTAAAAGCATTTCGGCTCGTTCTGTGCCTGGTGCGGTGAAACTTGACCTCATAACTTCGGGTGAAATGAAGATGCCTTCGGTGGAGTTAGCTCCAGCCGCATAAAATACGCTTCACCGTCCGTACGCACCGCGCAATGCACGTCTCGGATAATGAAACGTCAGCGGCAGTGGCAGTGCGCTTAATATTCGCAGACCACCCCCGGAGGTCACCGCGTGTGACCCAGCTGGCGCTGGCGCTGGGACGCTCCGAGAACCGATCATATTTATATGTACGAGACCCTGCGCCAAGAACGTCACGGGACAGGATTCGGGAGGCAATCAAAAGCCCGCATCAGACGTGAGACGGTCGAAGCCATCACAAATAATCCGACCGGTCGGGAAGCAGGGGGCCGGACCGATCGGTTTCGGAATATTCAAATCGATACGAACATAAATTGGGTATTTAAATGGGCACACGGTACTAAATCATCGCAACGATGAATAACTCGCCCGTCGCAGTTGAGGCCGGTTGCGAGTGCAACCTCGGATCGTGGAAGAAAACAGGTGAGCGATGAGATTACACGAGGGGACAGAAAGCAACAGTTTTATTGATTCGTTGGGTATTCATGATGGAGATTGACTAGATGCCGGTTTGCTTTTGCAAAGGTTTTATGGAGGAAAAATTACCTTTTGTCTAGAACTATTTTCCAAACATTGTTAAGGACGGTCGTCAAAAGCGCCTTTACTTTATTTGTAGTTTGAACTAATGGCAATATTTAACTGTTTTAGTTAGGTATTTGAAAATGAAATTATGTTAACCGTGACTACTTCCCAAGGTAGTTTTTTCGAAGTAACAGGCTTCTGGTCGCATGGAAAATTAGCAATATGGATAGCTTTATATGGTTATTTCCTTTAGTAGTGAGTTTTCAATGAGTGAAGTAGAGAGTTATGACCATTCCAAACACTATAGGCCTCTATGATAGACTTCGGAGACTTCGCTGTTAGCCAACTGACCTAAGTAGGGAGTTATGTCCACTCCAAACACTATAATCCTCTATGATAGACTTCGTAGACTTCACTGTTAGCAAACTGAGTTTAGTAATAACGTACCAATGTTTTAAGTGTTGTTGAGAATCGAATTTCGTCCTG
Organism: Anopheles cracens; assembly: GCA_002091845.1. Taxonomy (NCBI): domain Eukaryota; kingdom Metazoa; phylum Arthropoda; class Insecta; order Diptera; family Culicidae; genus Anopheles; species Anopheles cracens. Next base: position 208,473 of record KZ071901.1, on the reverse strand, counting down.
ATAGCGCTCCAGGAAAAGATCCAAATGTCGCATCTAAATTACAAAGAATCGACTAGTTTTACATTTGTTTCGTTTGACCCTCTTGAAGAGAAATTGAGTATTTCAACGCATTTCGCTGATTTCGAGGAATTTTGTTCAATTCCAAAAGATCAACTCTTAAATTATAAAGCTTAAAACTGTCTTCCAGGCTTCAATACTGGCTTGACCAAATGTCTTGGAACCTGCGACAGCCCGTAATTAAATCATCCCTTGCAAGTGGCCAGCCTCACGTTCATTAGCTCTCGGATGGCATTTCGGCTAGGTCAACATTGTTGCCGTTTTAGCGCTCAGTTGTGTGCATGGTTAATTGCATGTCCCGCTTAATGTCAGTCCGGTTCCCCTCCGTCCATTCTCGCACACACTCTTAAACGCAGCCGAACCATTAAACAATAATCATCGCGCAGAATCCGAACATTAACCGCTTCCCAAAATGGGCAAGCGCCAGCCGAAGAAGGGCAACATTTTGTCTTTCGTCTAGGTTCTGCGTCCCCGGTTGCACATGCGCGCGCCCGCTCGCGGGGTGGGGATATAAAGGCCGGCCCGGTCGATGGTTTTCGGAACGCCACGGAATGCGCTGGAGTGTGCGGTCGAAAGAAAGAGAAGTAGAGAGAGACAGAGTGCGCGCAGAAAAAAAACACAACACACGTAGCGCAACTGGCAGCTGGTAATGCCGAAACTGCAGCGGTACTGCATGCCCACACACACACGTGTGCAACGATGCAGTTCGGCTTGTGCACGCAGACTGCAATCGAATCGCTATTGGCCTGCAAAACGGGTGTCATTTGCCACTTTCGTTCGCGGGACCACGATCGTGCGCACGTGAGGCTATTTTGTCGGACGTTTCGTGCAGTTGCAATTGTGTTTGTGTTTCTTCTTCGCTTTAATCCGCCTATCGTTATCACTGACTTTATCGAACGGCATAATCTCCTTTACTACAAAATAAATCATAATGACACACGGCGAAGCATATCGTAAAAACAATTGACCTTGAGATTTAACTTTGAAATTGCCCCTTGATGCGCTCATTTAATGCACGTTTCTTGCATCGCTCAATCTCTTACCATCGTAACGCAACAGCTTGAACTGTTCAGTCCAGTCCTTCCAAGCCGAACAAAGCTTCAATTGCAAAAATTGCTTCATTACCCAAAGCGTCGTCTCTCGAATCTCATCGCAGCTCAACTGTCGGTGCAGCAGCAGCAGCAGCATATGGTTGCGATTTATTCCTGGTATTTTTTGTCTCTTTTTCTCTCTCTCCCGTTCACATTTTTCACTCACTCACTTCCCATTTGACTCCTGTGTTCGATCGTAATTAACCTCATCATTATCATTACCAGTCATTAGCTGCCCTAATGACCGAATATCAAAATCCCGCATAATAAACCATCATTCCCAGCCAGCCCGCAGCCCGCGCCATATCTCTCTGTCTCTCTGTGGCAGCAAACTGTCAATACATTGATTTCTCTTCTCTTGCTCCTGGAGATATGGACAGTGGAACAGAAGTTTGACGTGAATATGGCCCTTCCATAGGGGATAAAGGGATGAATTCGGTTGCAAATCCCAGCTCGGGGCTTGGGAAGCAGCAACAGTAGGTTAACGTTACGATCGGAACACAACAGCCCGGCGCATCTGCGCACTCATTTGTGCGGGATGCAAAACGGGTCCAGAGACTGCTGAAAGTTCACTTCCGGTTCACCCTAACGGCCCAGCGGTTGTGGTGTGGTGTCTGCAAAGGTTGACGATCGATTTGTGGCTTCATTAGGGTCACCTACATCACGCATCGCTTCCCGGAGGGGTTCTCGTCAATTAATCAGAAAACTGTCACCACTGAATTCAAATGATGACGGTATCCTTTGAATATTTGCTAAATATTTGCTCCAAAAACGAATCTTACGAGTCCACATACAGCGCACACGTTCCTGCAGTCGGTCTACCGTACCTGGAAAGAAACGCAGAAGAAACAGGCATATTAGTACCGCTTGATTTATTCTATCATCAATTTACTTTTACTTAATATTAACACGTCCCAAGCCGGCGCGACAAGTCAATCGACGGTGAAATGTTAATGATTCGCCCGCCACCGTCGGTGGCCACGGCCGCATAAATCCATTACTCACACAGACGGCCGCTTTTGGAGAGGGGGGCCATTGAACCAGCTGCAGCAGTGCAGTGCTTCAGTAGCGAACGCGCACCGGCGGCATCCGACTTCCTCTCAACACCCTTGAGCCTTGTTAAAAACGCATAAATCTTGCCATCGAATCGGCTGGAAAAAGGTCCCAACGCCGGACGAAGCATTCGTTCGTTCCGTGCTGGAAAGCTCGAATCACCCCAGGGTCGGTTTAATTAAATTTAGAATGAAACGCTAACCACAAAACCACCAGCCACCGGGCGACATTTGGGGCCGGCTAATACCGCCGTCGTGCATTAAGTTGAGTAATTTGTTGCTAAAAACACACCGCGACTCTCCACTATTGGGGGGGAACCATATTTGTCCGAATTTAAAATCAAACCATCGTAGTTAATTCCGCAAGTTACGGCCTCTGTGTTGCAGCCTGCTTTCTGTAAATTAAAGGCAAAAACTCACTGCACACACACAGTCATGCCGGGTCAAGGATAGAAATAAAGAACGCCCGACTGTGAGGCCAGGACGCGCGGCAATTCGTTTAACCCACCGCAAGGTTGGTACCGGCACCAGAACCAATTGAGGTCGATAAATTATTCGCTTTTATTTTGCAGTCAGCTGTCTCCCTGACCGCACGGCCACGTCCAAGGGCGGTGTCGGGGTGCAGCACCGGAGGGGTGGAGTTCTGTACGAAATCGGCAGCGGCGGCTACCACCACGGTAGCGAAAAAGTCCGGGAGAGACCAGTCCAGCCGTCCTAGAGTGATTGGCTAATAGGTCGGTGCGCGTGCACCGGGTCCCGCGGCCAAAGGACGCACATCGCACGGAAACAATGGGACCCCTCGCGGGATGGATGCGGTGTTGGATTATTAAGCGATTTTTATGCGTGACAGCCGTTCGCGCCGTCGGTGGTCGATCGAGCACGCGCGGGACGGCTCGCAATCGATTCGCTAGGAAGTGGGGACTTTGTTGCTAAATTTAAAAATAGATACTGAGACTTCAATAGATACTGAGACAATCGGGTTCAAGCTGTGACAATGGAAGGATGTTAAATCGAGTTTAAAAGTCTTTTATTCTGGACATCTTCCTCATCGGCATAAGAAGTTGTCTAGAACCGAAAAGGACCTTTTCAGATTTTGGAGTCATATTTATAGATTCATTTACTGATCGAGTGAAAAATGATCGTTAAACGGATCTGTGTTCTGTTAATATTTGCTAATCTTGACATCCACCCAATGATTTTGAGTTATCACATTTAAAATTCCAAAAAAACTTAAATTTTGTGGAATATTTTCCATTTCAAACATTCTTCTGGAATCTCATTATCCTTCATATTATGAATAATGCTAATTTTTTATATCATAATTCATACAATATTAGTTGTTATCATCCATTGCTACAGAACTCTCTAGAAAGACTTGAAAACCTAAAGAGAATGTTAAATGACATCCAATATGTTTTTCAATTATTTCAAGAAAGTACTTTATGGAATCCGACTCAAAAGACGATTGCCAGGTGGAGGTTTAGAACAATTGATCTATTACTCAAGAAGGACTAGCCTTATGGTTCTTATACTAACACACATTGTAGCACGTCTAGATCTTGAGATAGGCCCTTAACCCCTTAGGATCTTAGCTTTTAATTTGGTTCCTAATTGATTCTTTTCTCAGTAACAAAAAAATGTTTCAATAATACGCGCTCATTCAATCAATCGCTCATTCTCTCTCTCTCTCTATATATCCTCTTCAGACACAATTCTACAGCGCCAACCACTTCTCCGCCGAATGCCCGAATCAAAGCCCATATCCTCCGCATTCCCAGCCGTGCCCCCCGCGCGAGTCTTTATCTATCCCGGAAGATCATCTAAAACCGTTCGTAACATCTTAATCATCTAACCTCCTCCTCCGCGGCTCGGACCCGTCCAAGGGCCGTCCAGAACCAGCGGACAAAGGCGCACACGCCCGAGAGTTGGTGGCGGAGGGTTGTCGCTTACATTGTCGTGTGACAAACATTTCGTTTTACCCCGAACACCCCCGGGAGGAACATATCTCTTTTTCTGCTGTCGCTGTCTATCTCACTCTCGCTCTCCCAGCGCTCTATGACTCAGGGAGAGTTCCAAAGTCGGCTGCCCAGTGTCCGGCTCACGGCCCGGACGGTGCTGATCTCGCGATCTCGCACACACAGCTGGACGTGGCCGGCGTGAGGCGACGGGGGCAACCAAAGACGGCACAAAACCAAAGTCAGAACCCCATATTCGGATCACCCAACGCGAACTTGCTGGGTGTCCTCGGTTGATGTGCGTCTTTATCTCGTTCTTATGTCCGTTCTCATTCGTTTTATGCCCGCAATAACCGTCCGTATCTTGTTCCGACCGGCCGACTTCCCCGTGCCCGTGCCCGTGGCCTCTGCCGCCCCTCAGAATGTGTCCTTTCGTGTTGCACAACACCGCGCCGCGCCAGCCCGGTGCGCTCATAATCCGGATAAATCATTTCCTAAATGGTTTATGTCCGTTTGCCCCGCTCGATTGTATTTCACACCAAATCGAAACTACCGGAAAAAAGGCATTTCATCCACGGGCCAGGTTTGATTGGTTCAAGTTTCCTGGCTTTGGGAAGTGTTTTGCATTTTTCGTTTGGAATCGAATGGAAACTTTTGGATCGACCCATTGGAACAGTGTTTGCGGCTCTCTTTCTCACTCTCTCTGCGCCCAAAACGCTCCCAGTGCCCACAATGCGGGGTATATAGCTAAGGGTGCGCAAGGAACCCCCGTCAACCGGGACCGAGCGACGGAAGACACCGACAACAGCCGGCCCTGTGACAGGCCACCGAAACCTGTGGACTGGGACTGGGAGGTGGTGACTCATAAAAAACAATATTTTGACATTTCAATCTAAAGCAGATTATTTTTTTATGTTCTGCCGACGGTCGGACGGTTGTGGAGTGGTGTGAGGGAGACAATGGGAAGGTGCAGCGGAGCCGCAACCGTTGGGAAGGTCGAGCGCAGTGTGCTATTGTTGTTTGCGCCGTGCTTAAGCATCAATGCACCAGCATAAAGGGCCTCGTACTCGAGTTCGGTGATGCAAGTGCGGACATAAGAGCTTATATAGCTTTACCAGTTGATCTCCCTAGTGCTTGAAGAGATTGATTGGATTTTAAAATAATTTATTGGATCTGGAATGTCTTTTCTTATGCAATACAATAATAACTTTAGTCATTAAATTCATAACTACTTCAAGCATTGAAAGAAAATCCCACGATTAATAACACATATATGTTAACCTTGAGCTGTTAACCAAGACATGGGACCCCATCGGACTCCAGTTGAGTTGAGAGACTAAAGAAGCCGAAAAGTCTCCAAAGACCCAGCAAACAACAGCTCGGTGAGTTGAATCACTTAAAACATGATACGGTCAGGCATAAAACTCGGCAATAAATTAATACTCAATTTTCGAGACCCATGCGGAAAATGACCACACCGATTGGTGTGGCTACTCTCGCTGCTACTCTCGACTCCGCTCGCTGATAATGGGTCCGGGGAATGCGAAAACCGTAAAGAAACCGAACGCGAGCGAGACAGCTGAGCGGTACGGACACTAACGAGCGAACGGCGTTAGTCACTGAGACAGCATAGTTATGATGCCCGCGTGTGCGATGCAAACGCACTGACTGACAGTGGCTTTCGGTCGGGTTTTCGGTGCTGGTGAGTCGAGAGCTGCATATGCGTGAGTGAGCGCGTTCGCCACTTGCCATCCTCTCCTGCCCCAACGCGTATTATGACAATTCGTGTCCAAATATGACTGAAATGAGTTTGACTGGAATGGCAAGCGAACTGGGAGTTTCAGTTTCACCGTCCTCGGCGTTCCACCCGGCGTCGTTAGCACGTTTGGGTCTTCTGTCCAGGACGATGTAGAAGGTGGGGGAAAGAACTACAACGACGACGACGACGCTACGCTCGAACTGCAACGGTGGGACCACCCACGAAGTGCTTCCACCGAACGGCTTGCCGGAGCGTAGCGTCGCGGGAAATGCGAAACGAACGAGCGCGAACACGGCGGCGAACGAGTGCAGTGCGAAATGCAATACGATGCATGTGCACGGTGCCGGCAGGCAGTTTTGCATGCGGGCGGGAAAGGCCCCTGCAACACTTTCGGGTTCGTCGTCGTCGTCGTCGGGGAGCGTGTCGCCGTTATATTTTTGCGTCGTCGACTCTTGTTTTGTTTTCCTTTTTGCGCGCGTATGCGTGTGTGTTTTTGCTAGATACTCGCTGCATTCGTTGCAAATGCAACTGTTTTCCTTTTCTTCTTCTTTCTCCATAAGGCACATACAGGCTCATGTCAGTTTTTATGAGCCAAACCATTAAACCCCGTACGTCAGAGCGATCAACATTTGATTCATATGTTAATTAGCGTTGTCAGGATGATTTTTTAAAGTGAATGACATGCCGATGTTGCTTTAACAAACAAGAAACTGCAATATGACCAACAGAATTGCAAAAAAAATCACAAAAAATTATGATGAAATAATAAAATACAAGTAATTAAATAAAAAAGAAAAGAAACAAAGAAAGCATTAATCATGCTTTCCATAATTCGAATAAAACAAAAATATTGAAATCTTCAAATGAATATAAAATAACAGATGAATCACAAAAATCAAACAGACATCTTTTGAAAAAAAAAACAAAATAAATTAAAAACAATAATACACAATAATACAATGATACATCAACCAATAAAACAGAAAAAACAGATTTCAAAATTGCTTGAGAAACAATTTTGCAACCCGGAATAAAATAACAAAACAACATAAAACTTAAACAAATATGTGAAGAGGAGAAAAAATAGATTGCTGAATGATTTGACAAAGCAACAAAAGGAAAGAAAAACAATTAGTACAGATAAACGAAACGAAATCAAAACGAAAAGAAAATGAAGGAAAATATACAACAACGAAACAATCTGATTTATCAATTATATTATGTAATGAATATATATGAGAATAAGAATTTTAACAGTGAATTTAAAGAGTACCCTTTAAATAGAATTGCACAAAATAAAAATTAAATTAAACCCATACAAAGTAAGAGGCATAAAAAACAGAGAATAAGTAAGTAAGATCTTTGAAAAAAAAACGCAACAAAATTTCAAAAAGAAACATAAAAAAATCATAAATAATCCCATACTGTATTGACCAGTTTATGTGCCTATTAAACGTAACCTCGCCAATTCGAAATGATCCATTATTCATCATCAAGAATGTTGCCGCAGGTTGTCATCGGCTTGTTATCGGCAAAACGATACAATTCATTACACAGGAAGCTAATTACAATCAACACCACGCGTGTGCCGCATTGCTCAACCGTCCGACTCACTGGAGTCAGAATCCCGAACGCATACGGTTCCACCCCGGTGGAATCTACCGTGCGATGCGAATTCACTTGCGCATATCTTACTCACCCGGCACAACCCACGGTAGCCCGGCGAAACACACTAAAATGTCAACCGCGGGGCCGGGGCCGGGCACCCGCGTGGCACAGTCGATCGATCAACTCCGATCCGTAAGCCCCACCGGCTAACAGATTAATCATTGCCATTCGCCATCGGCCAGACGTCGATTTTCAATTAAAACATTCGCCTCACTGGCTCACGAAGCTGTCACCGGCAGCACCGCAGGTGATCTCACCTGTATTAGAATTGTTAATCACGACACGGCAGAGCACGACCGGCTTATCGCAGCGCGCCAGGGACTGGGCAACCGGATCCGCGAACCACCGGCAAACGCACATCAATCGCGGCGCAAGTGAGAAAAAGCGACACAGCGAAAGATCCGCCATTCACGCGGCTCAGCGGATGCAACCGTGAGGCCCTGTTTTTTTTTTTGCTTTGCTTCGCTTTGCTGCTACGAATTGAGCAATTCAATCCCGGCGTCCAATCCCGGAGGCGGCAGTTTAATTTCAGACGGTTGCAATTATTAA
>KZ071901.1:163309-174880 GCA_002091845.1 Anopheles cracens | reverse complement strand
CTGAACGACCAAAGTCTCAAGTTCAGCATCGACAACATCCTGAAGGCGGACTTTGGCCGGCGCATCACCGATCCGCTGCTGCTGAAGCGCGCCCCCAAAGCACCACACCACCACCACCACCACATGCCGTCCGGTTCGGGTGGCAGCAGAAAGACACCGAGCAAAAGCCCGTCGGCAATCGATCTCAGCGGCGTGTCGGAGCAGCAGGCCTCGGCGGCTACGCTAGCGCCCCTGCTGGCCGGGTCCGCAACCGTGCCCGGCAGCATCGCGAACGCGCTGTCCTCGGTGAAGCAGTTCTGTGCGGCCGTCAGCAGCACGACCAACAGCAGCAGCCGGGCGAGTTCCGGCTCGGTCAGCTCGGTCGGGTCGGTCGGCAGTGAGGACATCAGTCCGATTTCGCCCCTCTCGTCGACGGGCTCGCTGAAGGGGACCGACGCTGCCGGTGGCGGCTCTAGTGGTGGTGGTGGAGGTGGTGCGGGTTCGCAGGGAAATGGTGCCAGTGGGGCGGGATCGAGTTCCGGCTCCGGCAGCTCCGGTTCCGGTGGGCCGATGGTATGGCCGGCCTGGGTGTACTGCACGCGATACAGCGATCGACCGAGTTCAGGTTAGTGGCGCTCTGCTGTTACTCGTTTGTCACATGGGAATTGTTCTCTTTTTGTGATGTCTAGAGATGGACCAACAAGCACTGGTCTTGAGGTACAAGATAGGATAATGCTTGGAGAGGGCTTTGGAGCTTAAGCGTTAGAACTTATTGCCTTACTGGTGAAAGATGTTGCACATTTTGATGATTTGTGATACATTCGCATAGGAAGTTTTGGGGATTTGATACAAAAAACTTGGATCTTTTAATGTTAATGATTATTATTATTGTTTTTTAGCTTCTCGGGTTGTATAAATCTACAGACATAACTTAGTTTCTTTCTCGAATACTACTTCTTCGGTTTATTCCTTGTCACAAGTTCAAATTCTTTTATTATAACTCCCAGTTGGCAGGTTTGTTTATTTGTCTGTTTGTCTGTTTGTATAATTCAATTCTTAACAAAACTATTGTTCGAACTGGATTGAATATTGTGTGAATTGGTTGTTTGAAGATTTTAGTTGCTTGAAGATTGATTGATTGTCAGTCTTAATTCTCTCTACATTTTTTTATGTCTAGCAAGACATCGTTGGACATTTGCGTCTAAGTTTGTATCAAAGCTGTACATTCTGGAAGTACGACATCAATTTTTGTTCAAAAATATATTTAAAATATAAAAAAATATTTAAGAATTCAGTTTTAGAACGTAGTATTGTTTAATAAGAAATATTACAAAACAAATAACATTGATACATTGATGTCTTTGAAAATTGGACCTAAATAGTTTCAAAAACTTATGACTCTGTCACCACTCGACAAACCAAACAACAAGCAAGACAAGTTTGATAGAGCGCTCTGGCAACTGCCTGTTGTCGTGTTGAAATGTCATCTGTAACATCATAGCGAACCCTGCTTTCATTTGACATTTTTGTAAATTTTTCACCCTATATCGTAGTATAAACAACATAATTATCAAAAAGAACCACCGCACAATTGTAAACAATCATTTTTTGGGCTTTTGTGAGGGATTTATCTTCAAGGTTGTCAATTGGGTGTCAATTGAACATGCCAGACAAAACCTAATCAGTGAATTCGATACTCTGTTTGTCCTGTTTGTTCGAGCACCTCCATATTAACTATATGGATTTGTTCGTGTCTTTTGTGTTGTTCAATGGCTGCGAGAGCGGTGCCTTATACGAATTAGTCTGTTTTAATGATTCAGCAGAATCAAATGGTTCTTAAGATCTTTAAACATATTTAGATTTGGAATACTTTCCAAACAGAACAAACAAACTTCAAAGTTCGTATAAAATTATAATGTGCTCCTTTGAAATGAAAGTACTCAACAATTGACATTTAAAATGATTCGCGATGATCCTGTTTTCCATTTTACAAACCCAAAACCGTAGCTGCTTGCAACGCAAACTGCAACATAAACAAGTTCCCGTCCCGGGACAGTCTTTCACTTCCGTGGCCACCGCATCATTACCCGCGGTTTCGTGTATTCGCCCTTTTCCCGAAACGTCTCGAAAGAATGCGTCGTCCGCCGGCGCTCGCTCCCGTTGCTGCTTTCGACGCAGCACGGAATTCGGCAGCATTTCTCGGAATCACCTGCCCGTTCGGCCGCCGGACGAACGGCCGACCAGGGAATTCTGGGGACAATTTCGGGCCGTTTTTATTGTGCGGAATGCACCGTACGGGCTGGGTCTATTGGCATTCTCATTGTGGATGACGAAATGTGGATTGAAATGAATTGCGCACGGGCAACCCTCCGGGCAGCGGATGTTGCACCACCCATAACGGGTTGAAATATGTCGTTTTATTGGAGGTGGGTTGGCGTTTGTTTCTCTTCTTTCGTTTCGGATTTGGAAAGCGAACAAACTGCGCAATTATGTGTTTTATTTGTGCATAAATTGTTTAACAAACGAGCAACAGCACTGTAGGGCGTTTTATCGGGAGAAGTACGATTAAATGTAGGATTTTAAATAAATAATACACACCTTAACGATATCAAAGGCCGCTTAAGTGAGGGCGAAATAATTCAATCCGCACAATTATCTGTTGCACTTTGTGTTTGTAGTTCATGCCTACATACATACACACATGCACCGCAACAGGTTAAACGCTTTTGTGCGAAACAAACAGTTGGCAAATCGTGCATCCACCGTTCCATTGCATTATTTATCAAAGCGAGCCATGATCGCTTGAACGAACCGTTTCCGCACAATCTACAGAGGATTCAGGCAAGCAAGCAAGCGAAAAAAAACGGTCTCAAACGGCGGTTCTGCGACGATGGAGGGGGCGGCCTGAGAGCCTGAGAAAAAGATTAAAAAGCCGTTCCATTCGGAAGAGATTTCTCGCACCACGCAAGAATGCCTTTCTTCCGGGTGCTCCTGTTCGATGAACTAGGTTAGCCGAGCATGTACGATGCCGCCATGATCACAATTTAATTAAAATAACTACTCAAACGTCCTTAATACACCTTCATGTATGGAGTAGGCCATGGAGACATTCTTGATACACAGTAGGCCATGGAGACAAGAAGGGCAATTTTACAGTGCCGCACAAAATAGCAGCTACACCCAGCTGCACAACGAAAAACGGGATGCAATTTTTGCACTCGCAGTGTCCTCGGGTGCGAAAGAGTGCGCACTCGCATAACAACAAAACAAAAACCTCTTGTTTCTGCGGCCCGCAGGCTCGCCAGAATCGAAGAAAAGCGTGTGCGCGATGGAAAACGACACGGTATTTCCGCGTGTTGCTCCACCTTCTCCCTCCTCGACCCAAAGGGGGCCCTTGGGCAGCGGACAACGACGATTAGACGGCAGCTGACTTCATTTGTGGAAGCCCGCTCGGAACACGTTCCGGAGGACATTGCGTGCCGCTCGGCTGCACACACCGGCGGTGTCGGAAAACCCAACCGTTTTGCCGTTGTTTCTGTTTGTGTGTGTGTTTTTTTCTGCTTCGTTTTCTGTTGCCCCGTTCCGTTTCGGGCTGAGCCCGGGGTTGAGCCACCAGGAGCGCATGTTCTGTGGTGAGGCAAACAAAACCAAAAAAAAGCGCAACCAACAGCAGATCGACGATGTGCAGTGTCTGTTCTGTCTTGTATGCAATTTTGCGCTGCAGCCCCGGCGGTCACTGTGCGTGTGTGTGTGTGTGTGGCTGTTGTTGCAATCCATTCGACCCAACGCGCCCAGGGCCGACGCGCAAAAGGCGCACGTTGTCTAGGCTTTGCGGTTTTCCGTTTTCCCGTTCGCGCCGGCTCGAATGGCTCAATCGCAGGCGGCTCGCGGCTCATCGGCCGGGGTGAAGATGATGCGGATTGGAAATTTCATTAGCTTGAAAATAAATCATTCATGTGTCACTTTACCTCCAACCCCCGCTCTCTTCGGGGTGGTAAAGGGAGTGGTGGGGCGTCTGTTCGTGTTTCCGTTTTAATTGTCATTTATTGGTCCATTTGGGAGCGTGTGTTTCAGATTGCTCGCCCCGAGCCGTGCACGGTGTCGATTCCTTGCCGTCGATTCGGTTGCAATTTGCATTTCTATGGTAGTACATAAACGTCAATCAGGGTGAGTGAAGCGGGAAAAGTTTACGTACACGGGCGATTGCGATCCATTTCGGAAGGTTTCAGGATCAGCGCAACGCAGGCTGGGTCGTGCCGGATTGCGTTCGGTTAATTAGGCCCCTAATGTATCGTGATTGATCGGTCCCCGGGCCCGGGTCGGAGAAATTGCTAACTGACACTTTGAAGCGCACTATTGCAATGCGATTGAAAGGATCGATACGTCACGTACGGGCCACGCGACGCAAAAGGAGGGCTTGGGGATATCGGGAGGATTTCATCTGGAAATGTAGTATATTATGTGCACTACGATTTTTTTTAACTCATTAGAGTGATTATCATTTTTAGGTTGAAGAAGATCATTTTCAAATTCTTTAAGATCTCTTGTCGAGGATTCAATAAGTTTTGTGACAAGTATACATTTTTTTGTTTTTTTTTTTTATAATTGTTTTTAATTCTTTCAAGTTTCTTTATGATAATAATCCCACCTCACCACCTTGCTTAGGCTTGAAAAGCATGAAGCTATCGTTGGGATAATTTTATAGTCGGTAGCCCGGCGCCGTCGGGGGCTGTTGGTACTGGGGTAGTAAATTGCGCCCGGGGAAAAAAAGAGGTGGCGAATTTCCATCCACCTGACCCGGCGAACGGGCGTGAACGTTGCGTGAAGCTCTGCGATAAGCGTAGCGTAGTAGTAACGTTTCGCCTCTGCGAATGCAGTAGTAGCGCGCAATTGTTGCATAAAGTTCGGCTCGGATTGCCCTCGTCTACCCGGGGGTGAACCCTGCCCCCCTGCTGGGCGAGACTAGCGGACCCCGGGTTTGATCCGCTCCGATCGATAAGATGGTGATTTGTGGGCGATTTCGCTGTCTGATAGGGGCTAGGCCCAGCGGGATGTGCTGAAATGGCGAATACTTAATCGGATTTTATAGTGCATCTCGCATGCCAACTGTTGGCCGGGCGATGATCGTTTAATTGAGAATAATTTCTAGCTCGAACTGGAGCCATCAGGAGCGCTTTGTTTGTATTAGTGCACATTAAAGCAATAGCGATTCTTTTTATAAGCTACTAAAACGTATCTCGATCGAATACTAAGCCGTCTTCTAATTGGATCTCGTCTGCAAACAAATGCAATGCTGCCAGATAAGATAGCTGCGCTTTATGCGTTAATTTGTGTAACATTAGCTCGCCTTATAGCGTTGGTGGAGCTTTACTAAATGGAGTGTGCCAAACGGGTATGACTAATGATTACTCACACACCTTGCGCTAATGCAATTCGCGATGAAAATATTAGTCAATTATCGATCGGTTCGGCGGTGCCGATTGACTGAGCCTTCTGCGCAAGAACGCAAGCTTCCGCGCGAAAATCAAGTCATCCACCCGCTCGGCTCGAGCCGGATCGGAATGTTCGCTTTGAACCGTGCCGCGCCGAACGGAGCAGCGTATCACACAATTACAATATCAATTACATAAAACCTAATCACATTCAGCCCCGAGTCCGAGTCCGAGTCCGTCGTTTGTCGCCGGTTTGCGCCGTAATTTACCGCCAATCGATCTGGCCCCGTCCATGCCAGCTGGAAATGCCATGCCAAAGTTGATGCCAGCGCGATTCTCTGATCAAAAGCCGCCGATGCCGCCCGTTTCGCTTCAGACGCTACCGGTGTTACCGCTGGTGGAGCTTTAGGAGCGTCTGCGTGTATTGGTGGTTTCGCGTGCGGTATCGCGTTCTCGGCGGGCGCGATTAGCTGTCGATTGCGCTCCATCGGAAGGTGCAATAAGAGGTGCACCCATTAGGGATCGATTTCGATTGATGCATTCCAGCGCGGTGTGCGCGGTGCTGTGTGCAGTGTGTTGGTGAGTAATCGGTTCCTTCACCCTCCGCCAAAGCACATTCGGGCGCAGTAACTCTGGAGGTATTAGGTCGTCGAACAGTCAAACGGAAGGTTAATTCAATCATCAAATCGCGAGCCCCCACTGGCCTCCCAAGGAGCCTCCCAAGAAGAAGCAGTTGTTTCTGCCTGGTAAAACACACAACCCCCACCCCACACCGGGGGCTGCTTGCAAGGGTGAAGCAGAAAAGAACTCGAAGTTAAAGCGAACCCCCTAAGAACAGAAGGCCAGTCGGTGTAGACGAGATTATCTTTGCGTCCCGGTAAGTCGGTAGCCCGGCGCCGTCGGGGGCTGTTGGTACTGGGGTAGTAAATTGCGCCCGGGGAAAAAAAGAGGTGGCGAATTTCCATCCCATTTCGGAAGGTTTCAGGATCAGCGCAGCACAGGCTGGGTCGTGCCGGATTGCGTTCGGTTAATTAGGCCCCTAATGTATCGTGATTGATCGGTCCCCGGGCCTGGGTCGGAGAAATTGCTAACTGACACTTTGAAGCGCACTATTGCAATGCGATTGAAAGGATCGATACGTCACGTACGGGCCACGCGACGCAAAAGGAGGGCTTGGGGATATCGGGAGGATTTCATCTGGAAATGTAGTATATTATGTGCACTACGATTTTTTTTAACTCATTAGAGTGATTATCATTTTTAGGTTGAAGAAGATCATTTTCAAATTCTTTAAGATCTCTTGTCGAGGATTCAATAAGTTTTGTGACAAGTATACATTTTTTTGTTTTTTTTTTTTATAATTGTTTTTAATTCTTTCAAGTTTCTTTATGATAATAATCCCACCTCACCACCTTGCTTAGGCTTGAAAAGCATGAAGCTATCGTTGGGATAATTTTATCATTTTACACGCATGAACAAAGACGAAGTTGATGGATATCTCAACAATTGTTCAGACTGTTATTTATTTGAAATATTTATTTTAATTCTATTTGTCGAGATGCCGAGCTTTAAGAAAATAATATTTTATTATTATGGTCCAATGTTATTGAAGAGTTGAGTTACTAGTAAAGATGAAACTAAAAAAATCATCTGCTCTTGCTAGCTAAAAAATGATTTTTTATTAAAATTATTTTATTAAATTCAAAACTGGTTGATGTTTTTTTAATTTAATATGAATAATCATGCATTAGTGTATTAATATAACTTTAGCAACTGACTGATGACACTTGCCATAACAAAATCGAATTGAATGTGAATGGTTGTTAGTAGAAACTACTCTGATAAAAGAGGAACGATTAATTTGTAATAGCTAAATACAATTCACAAGCGAAATAAGAAACATTATTGTTAATACCAAGAGAGTTTTACTGTAAAGCACAAACGAACTGAAAAGTTGGCAAATGTTTTTTACAGTTTATAACATTTTGGATTCAATTTAACGCATTAGTTGATGAAAAGAGAAGGAAATTTGACAAAAATGCCTAACTTCTCGGCACTCTCAATGTAATTTCTCACTGCAAACCGTTGCTCCACTCAACACCGAATGAAAACGCTCATTGCTCATTAACCGCTCCGATGGCAATGGCGGCCAAATGGAGTGTGCCAAACGGGTATGACTAATGATTACTCACACACCTTGCGCTAATGCAATTCGCGATGAAAATATTAGTCAATTATCGATCGGTTCGGCGGTGCCGATTGACTGAGCCTTCTGCGCAAGAACGCAAGCTTCCGCGCGAAAATCAAGTCATCCACCCGCTCGGCTCGAGCCGGATCGGAATGTTCGCTTTGAACCGTGCCGCGCCGAACGGAGCAGCGTATCACACAATTACAATATCAATTACATAAAACCTAATCACATTCAGCCCCGAGTCCGAGTCCGATGTGTGTGTGTGTCGAGTGCTGGGAGATTCCTCGATGGCGGGAAGGCAACCCAGTCAAACCCGGCACGAGTGAGTCAACGAACGGGGCACCGGCGGACCACCCAGGTCGCGCGCGCACTTGCCAATTGCTTCCATGTTGCAACTTTTTTCGGCATACTCTGAGCAGCGGAGGGAAGGTTGGAGAAGGAAGCGAAAAGGAAGGAGGGGGGATTTGTGCAACGGTGTGGGTTTTGCGTGTGTGTGTGTGTGTGTGTGCCTTTCTTCGTCGCCTTCCCGTGGAGTGCGCCCGCCGCCCGGTTATCAATGAAGCGGGCGTCTTCTGCCGCCGGGAGGGATTGCATTTGATCCGTGCGCCCGTGCGGCTTCCCGGTAGGTCTCCGTCCGTTTGCCCACCCACCCGGCCACGACGTTAAATTTGTCACTTTTGTGCGTGCCTTTGATGGGACACACTGCGTGACAGCTTTCGAGAGGTTGGCGGGTTAAGTGAGACATAAAAACCCCGGAGCCTGGTGGGAAGGATCTCTGGTAGAACACGGTGGTGAGGTAGGTGAGAAGATGGGACGAAAGTGGTTCAAGAGTTAAGCGTGTGTAAGTTTAGCCTGAATGAAAACGAAAGTGAGCTTAATCGAGAGAGAAAAAAAGTAGAGAAGAAGGCAAAAGAGTACCGAAGAAAACGACCCCCGTAAGCTTCAATGGAGGTCTGTAATTAAGAGAGTGAAGTAACGGGTTTAAAAGACACAATAAAAACAGCAGACAAAAACATGTAAATAACTACACAGAAGTGGATGTGCGACGAAACCAAAAACAACAAAAAAAACACACACACACACGCTAATAAATCGAATGAATTATTCAACGGGTTTGTGCGTAGCCGAGGCGTTTGCTGTTTGGGTTTGCAAATTTGCAGTGAAACCCGTGGCGCACGATATTATCTGCCCGTAGCCCCGTTACGCTCCGCAAATGATTCATTTGTCAATTACCGCACGGGCGCTACGCAGGATCGCCTTTGACCGGGATCGCCGGACACCGAAAGGACGTCGAAGAAACAAAGACGTCCAAACGAAAACCATCTCCGGCCCGCGATGCCACCCGAAAAGCTGGACGGACGGGGCTGACAGGAATGTGTGCATTTTAAGTGCAGTTCCTGGGTTGAAGCAGCAGAGCAAGAAGCAAAAAAAAAACCGTCCAGAACTCAAGATGACGGGGGTAAAACGCATGTACGCACTGGGGGGAACGACGTAGCAGGGAGCTACGCGGTAACGACCCTTGGCGGATGTGTGTGTGTGTCGAGTGCTGGGAGATTCCTCGATGGCGGGAAGGCAACCCAGTCAAACCCGGCACGAGTGAGTCAACGAACGGGGCACCGGCGGACCACCCAGGTCGCGCGCGCACTTGCCAATTGCTTCCATGTTGCAACTTTTTTCGGCATACTCTGAGCAGCGGAGGGAAGGTTGGAGAAGGAAGCGAAAAGGAAGGAGGGGGGATTTGTGCAACGGTGTGGGTTTTGCGGAAGGAAGCTCACTGTTGGGGTTGTTTTCCTTTTGTTTTATGCTCACTCTCGAAAATTTACGAGCTCCTTCAGAACTCAAGATGACGGGGGTAAAACGCATGTACGCACTGGGGGGAACGACGTAGCAGGGAGCTACGCGGTAACGACCCTTGGCGGATGTGTGTGTGTGTCGAGTGCTGGGAGATTCCTCGATGGCGGGAAGGCAACCCAGTCAAACCCGGCACGAGTGAGTCAACGAACGGGGCACCGGCGGACCACCCAGGTCGCGCGCGCACTTGCCAATTGCTTCCATGTTGCAACTTTTTTCGGCATACTCTGAGCAGCGGAGGGAAGGTTGGAGAAGGAAGCGAAAAGGAAGGAGGGGGGATTTGTGCAACGGTGTGGGTTTTGCGGAAGGAAGCTCACTGTTGGGGTTGTTTTCCTTTTGTTTTATGCTCACTCTCGAAAATTTACGAGCTCCTTCACACATGGCTTAAGTTGTGAGGCGTATTCTGAACGCTTATACAACCACTATGCCGTTTTCTTCATCATCCACTTAGACGGCATGTTGTGCGTTGGAAAGTTGAGCGAAATGTGACAAGACAAGCCAGTCAAAAGACTTTCATGATAGCTTTATCAGATTTTGAGTCTGTTTGGAAGTCAGATGTCATTGGAAACTCTATTTTCTGTCGTCTAATGATATTAGACACTTCTACCTTCTTATAGAGACAAAAGAAGCTGAAGTGGCTCAATGTCTCTAGAAGCCCTGAAAACAACCACCTCTTTTCAAAGATTCTTCGATGTCACTTCGTTAGTTAAAAGGCTTTCAAACGAGATTGTAAGTACAAGGAGGAGCTGCCAAAGGATGCCAGCTATAAGCAGGTATCGATGGCGTTTCGATCCATACGGCACAAGGAAACGTCCTGGCAGTTTAAAATGATAAAAGCGGCAGTAGAATCGGGCTCAGTCTTTATTGAAACACTTAAACACTGCGAAATAAAAGGACAATTTGCTGGTTGGCTTCTTTTCTGGAGATAAGTGCGCAAAAAATTCAATTACCTCGTTTGATGTTCAACAGAGTGACATATATACATGACAAATTTTAATAACTATCATCAACAAATTCTTTATGGTGAGATAACTGAGGATAGAGCTTTGTGCTGATATCCAACCGGAATTCCTTGTGTTTGTTAGGAATAAATGTATTTTTGAAATGAGTACCATACAATTGAGGATATAAGATGAGAGCTCAACAAACTGGTTTCTATTGGTTATCTTCAATACTCTATACTGCAATACGGTGTGAATAATGCTTCATTAGTGATCGTAAATACGTGAAAATGAATGCAACATTCACTATTCATTCAATGTGTCCATTGAAATGTCATCCGATGACATTCATTCTTCAAACCATGAGTTAGAACGACATACTATCAATAGGCCGGGTTTTTATGATCCGTATCCAATTGATCTTCGTGTCGTTTCAATCGAACAACTGATGTGACAAAAGCAAGGACACGCAATGTTTGAAGAGGTTTTCTTTCCATAAAAAAACCCCACATAAATCCACGCACGATCGTTTCATGCTCATCTTCTGGTCTTCCACAAACTCGTGCAGGCACGTTAAAGCTCGCCCAGTGACCAGTGATCATGCGAGCGTTTATACGGAGGCCAATTAAAACCCTGTCATCCGCCGGTCGTCCCGAAAAGCTTCCCATCACGGACATCGGATCGGATTGGGATGATCGGTGCGCATGAACGCGACCGGTAGCGGCAGAACGTTATAATTTCATCATTAACCTGCTAATGGCGCTCGTTCGCCACCACATTTTTCCACGACCCCGGCAGTGCGCATCGGCGTACATCGGCGTAGATCACCATCTAATCGAGTGCAACCGTGTAGGGCGGCGGGTTGGACGAGCAACCACGATCGTAGAGCAGTGTATCGCCGCGGAAAGTGTGCAAATGCCACGACGTGTTGATGCGACGATGATTAATTCGCGTTTTCTAATCCATAAATCATCGGCCAGCGGCAGCTGGTGCAGTGGGCGCAAGAACCGGGCAGCAGTTCCAATTGGCACCGGACACCGCCGGACGCGTTCGCGAATCCGTGGCGGCGGGAAAATGGCGTGGAAAATGCGGGAAAATTGAGTGCTACGCCTGTTGATGGGAGGCGAACAACGCGGCGCATCCGGTGAGCCAGTGTGCGTGTGTGTGCCGCGTCGTG
>KZ071901.1:121323-159153 GCA_002091845.1 Anopheles cracens | reverse complement strand
TTAATAATTGCAACCGTCTGAAATTAAACTGCCGCCTCCGGGATTGGACGCCGGGATTGAATTGCTCAATTCGTAGCAGCAAAGCGAAGCAAAGCAAAAAAAAAAACAGGGCCTCACGGTTGCATCCGCTGAGCCGCGTGAATGGCGGATCTTTCGCTGTGTCGCTTTTTCTCACTTGCGCCGCGATTGATGTGCGTTTGCCGGTGGTTCGCGGATCCGGTTGCCCAGTCCCTGGCGCGCTGCGATAAGCCGGTCGTGCTCTGCCGTGTCGTGATTAACAATTCTAATACAGGTGAGATCACCTGCGGTGCTGCCGGTGACAGCTTCGTGAGCCAGTGAGGCGAATGTTTTAATTGAAAATCGACGTCTGGCCGATGGCGAATGGCAATGATTAATCTGTTAGCCGGTGGGGCTTACGGATCGGAGTTGATCGATCGACTGTGCCACGCGGGTGCCCGGCCCCGGCCCCGCGGTTGACATTTTAGTGTGTTTCGCCGGGCTACCGTGGGTTGTGCCGGGTGAGTAAGATATGCGCAAGTGAATTCGCATCGCACGGTAGATTCCACCGGGGTGGAACCGTATGCGTTCGGGATTCTGACTCCAGTGAGTCGGACGGTTGAGCAATGCGGCACACGCGTGGTGTTGATTGTAATTAGCTTCCTGTGTAATGAATTGTATCGTTTTGCCGATAACAAGCCGATGACAACCTGCGGCAACATTCTTGATGATGAATAATGGATCATTTCGAATTGGCGAGGTTACGTTTAATAGGCACATAAACTGGTCAATACAGTATGGGATTATTTATGATTTTTTTATGTTTCTTTTTGAAATTTTGTTGCGTTTTTTTTTCAAAGATCTTACTTACTTATTCTCTGTTTTTATGCCTCTTACTTTGTATGGGCTTAATTTAATTTTTATTTTGTGCAATTCTATTTAAAGGGTACTCTTTAAAATCATTGTTAAGCTTCTTATTCTCACATATATTCATTACCTAATAGAAATGATTTCTTGATCTGATTTCTTTTAGTTTCTCTGGATTAATTTTTTTATCTTTCCTATTTTTGTTTAGTCAAATTATTCAACAATTTAATTATTTTTTTCCTCCTTATTTACATATTTGTATAAATTTTATTCTGTTTTTTTTTTTAAATTTCGGGTAGCAAAATTGTTTCTTAAGTAATTTTGAATTCCGTTGTTCTGTTTTATCTGTTTATTGTTGTTTCATAATAATAAATGTTTTAAATTTCTTTCGATAAGTTTTTTCAAAAGATATCTGGTCGATTTTTAGATTCATCAGTTATGTGGTATTCATTAGAAGGTTTCAAAAGATTTGTTTAATTCAAAGTATGGAAAGCAAGATTAATTTTATCTTGTTTTTTTTTCTTTTTGATCTAATTATTTTTGTTTTATTATTTCTTGATTTTTTTGGTGATTTCATTTATTTTATTTTTTGTCATTTTGCTGGTCATATTGCAGTTTCTTGTTTGTTAAAGCAACATCGGCATGTCATTCACTTTAAAAAAAACATCCTGACAACGCTAATTAACATATGAATCAAATGTTGATCGCTCTGACGTACGGGGTTTAATGGTTTGGCTCATAAAAAGTCTTTGGGGACTTTTCGGCTACTTTGGTCTCTCAACTCAACTGGAGTCCGATGGGGTCCCATGTCTTGGCTAACAGCTCAAGGTTAACATATCTGGGTTATTAATCGTGGGATTTTCTTGCAATGCTTGAAGTAGTTATGAACTTAATGACTAAAGTTGTTATTGTATTGCATAAGAAAAGACATTTCAGATCCAATAAATTATTTTAAAATCCAATCAATCCCCTCAAGCACTAGGGAGATCAACTGGTAAAGCTATATAAGCTCTCATGTCCGCACTTGCATCACCGAACCCGAGTACGAGGCCCTTTATGCTGGTGCATTGATGCTTAAGCACGGCGCAAACAACAATAGCACACTGCGCTCGACCTTCCCAACGGTTGCGGCTCCGCTGCACCTTCCCATTGTCTCCCTCACACCACTCCACAACCGTCCGACCGTCGGCAGAACATAAAAAAATAATCTGCTTTAGATTGAAATGTCAAAATATTGTTTTTTATGAGTCACCACCTCCCAGTCCCAGTCCACAGGTTTCGGTGGCCTGTCACAGGGCCGGCTGTTGTCGGTGTCTTCCGTCGCTCGGCCCCGGCTGACGGGGGTTCCTTGCGCACCCTTAGCTGTACACCCCGCATTGTGGGCACTGGGACCGTTTTGGGCGCAGAGAGA
The DNA here is from genome assembly GCA_002091845.1 of Anopheles cracens. NCBI lineage: Eukaryota > Metazoa > Arthropoda > Insecta > Diptera > Culicidae > Anopheles > Anopheles cracens. The sequence goes on along the minus strand of KZ071901.1, from coordinate 156,878 downwards.
GTGAGAAAGAGAGCCGCAAACACTGTTCCAATGGGTCGATCCAAAAGTTTCCATTCGATTCCAAACGAAAAATGCAAAATACTTCCCAAAGCCAAGAAACTTGAACCAATCAAACCTGACCTGTGGATGAAATGCCTTTTTTCCGGTAGTTTCGATTTGGTGTGAAATACAATCGAGCGGGGCAAACGGACATAAACCATTTAGGAAATGATTTATCCGGATTATGAGCTGGCGCGGCGCGGTGTTGTGCAACACGAAAGGACACATTCTGAGGGGCGGCAGAGGCCACGGGCACGGGCACGGGGAAGTCGGCCGGTCGGAACAAGATACGGACGGTTATTGCGGGCATAAAACGAATGAGAACGGACATAAGAACGAGATAAAGACGCACATCAACCGAGGACACCCAGCAAGTTCGCGTTGGGTGATCCGAATATGGGGTTCTGACTTTGGTTTTGTGCCGTCTTTGGTTGCCCCCGTCGCCTCACGCCGGCCACGTCCAGCTGTGTGTGCGAGATCGCGAGATCAGCACCGTCCGGGCCGTGAGCCGGACACTGGGCAGCCGACTTTGGAACTCTCCCTGAGTCATAGAGCGCTGGGAGAGCGAGAGTGAGATAGACAGCGACAGCAGAAAAAGAGATATGTTCCTCCCGGGGGTGTTCGGGGTAAAACGAAATGTTTGTCACACGACAATGTAAGCGACAACCCTCCGCCACCAACTCTCGGGCGTGTGCGCCTTTGTCCGCTGGTTCTGGACGGCCCTTGGACGGGTCCGAGCCGCGGAGGAGGAGGCTAGATGATTAAGATGTTACGAACGGTTTTAGATGATCTTCCGGGATAGATAAAGTCTCGCGCGGGGGGCACGGCTGGGAATGCGGAGGATATGGGCTTTGATTCGGGCATTCGGCGGAGAAGTGGTTGGCGCTGTAGAATTGTGTCTGAAGAGGATGTATATAGAGAGAGAGAGAATGAGCGATTGATTGAATGAGCGCGTATTATTGAAACATTTTTTTGTTACTGAGAAAAGAATCAATTAGGATCCAAATTAAAAGCTAAGATCCTAAGGGGTTAAGGGCCTATCTCAAGATCTAGACGTGCTACAATTTGTGTTAGTATAAGAACCATAAGGCTAGTCCTTCTTGAGTAATAGATCAATTGTTCTAAACCTCCACCTGGCAATCGTCTTTTGAGTCGGATTCCATAAAGTACTTTCTTGAAATAATTGAAAAACATGACTGTGTGTGTGCAGTGAGTTTTTGCCTTTAATTTACAGAAAGCAGGCTGCAACACAGAGGCCGTAACTTGCGGAATTAACTACGATGGTTTGATTTTAAATTCGGACACATATGGTTCCCCCCCAATAGTGGAGGGTCGCGTTGTGTTTTTAGCAACAAATTACTCAACTTAATGCTCCGCGGCGGTATTAGCCGGCCCCAAATGTCGCCCGGTGGCTGGTGGTTTTGTGGTTAGCGTTTCATTCTAAATTTAATTAAACCGACCCTGGGGTGATTCGAGCTTTCCAGCACGGAACGAACGAATGGTTCGTCCGGCGCTGGGACCTTTTTCCAGCCGATTCGATGGCAAGATTTATGCGTTTTTAACAAGGCTCAAGGGTGTTGAGAGGAAGTCGGATGCCGCCGGTGCGCGTTCGCTACTGAAGCACTGCACTGCTGCAGCTGGTTCAATGGCCCCCCTCTCCAAAAGCGGCCGTCTGTGTGAGTAATGGATTTATGCGGCCGTGGCCACCGACGGTGGCGGGCGAATCATTAACATTTCACCGTCGATTGACTTGTCGCGCCGGCTTGGGACGTGTTAATATTAAGTAAAAATAAATTGATGATAGAATAAATCAAGCGGTACTAATATGCCTGTTTCTTCTGCGTTTCTTTCCAGGTACGGTAGACCGATTGCAGGAACGTGCGCGCTGTATGTGGACTCGTAAGATTCGGTTTTGGAGCAAATATTTAGCAAATATTCAAAGGATACCGTCATCGTTCGTATTCAGTGGTGACAGTTTTCTGATTAATTGACGAGAACCCCTCCGGGAAGCGATGCGTGATGTAGGTGACCCTAATGAAGCCACAAATCGATCGTCAACCTTTGCAGACGCCACACCACAACCGCTGGGCCGTTAGGGTGAACCGGAAGTGAACTTTCAGCAGTCTCTGGATCCGTTTTGCATCCCGCATAAATGAGTGCGCAGATGCGCCGGGCTGTTGTGTTCCGATCGTAACGTTAACCTACTGCTGCTGCTTCCCAAGCCCCGTGCTGGGATTTGCAACCGAATTCATCCCTTTATCCCCTATGGAAGGGTCGTATTCACGTCAAACTTCTGTTCCACTGTCCAGATCTCCAGGAGCAAGAGAAAAGAAATCAATGTATTGACAGTTTGCTGCCACAGAGAGACAGAGAGATATGGCGCTCCTGCGGGCTGGCTGGGAATGATGGTTTATTATGCGGGATTTTGATATTCGGTCATTAGGCCGGCTAATGACTGGTAATGATAATGATGAGGTTAATTACGATCGAACACAGGAGTCAAATGGGAAGTGAGTGAGTGAAAAATGTGAACGGGAGAGAGGAAAAGAGATAAAAAATACCAGGAATAAATCGCAACCATATGCTGCTGCTGCTGCTGCACCGACAGTTGAGCTGCGATGAGATTCGAGAGACGACGCTTTGGGTAATGAAGCAATTTTTGCAATTGAAGCTTTGTTCGGCTTGGAAGGACTGGACTGAACAGTTCAAGCTGTTGCGTTACGATGGTAAGAGATTGAGCGATGCAAGAAACGTGCATTAAATGAGCGCATCAAGGGGCAATTTCAAAGTTAAATCTCAAGGTCAATTGTTTTTACGATATGCTTCGCCGTGTGTCATTATGATTTATTTTGTAGTAAAGGAGATTATGCCGTTCGATAAAGTCAGTGATAACGATAGGCGGATTAAAGCGAAGAAGAAACACAAACACAATTGCAACTGCACGAAACGTCCGACAAAATAGCCTCACGTGCGCACGATCGTGGTCCCGCGAACGAAAGTGGCAAATGACACCCGTTTTGCAGGCCAATAGCGATTCGATTGCAGTCTGCGTGCACAAGCCGAACTGCATCGTTGCACACGTGTGTGTGTGGGCATGCAGTACCGCTGCAGTTTCGGCATTACCAGCTGCCAGTTGCGCTACGTGTGTTGTGTTTTTTTTCTGCGCGCACTCTGTCTCTCTCTACTTCTCTTTCTTTCGACCGCACACTCCAGCGCATTCCGTGGCGTTCCGAAAACCATCGACCGGGAAGGCCTTTGTATCCCCACCCCGCGAGCGGGCGCGCGCATGTGCAACCGGGGACGCAGAACCTAGACGAAAGACAAAATGTTGCCCTTCTTCGGCTGGCGCTTGACCATTTTGGGAAGCGGTTAATGTTCGGATCGGAGGAGCGAAGGGATATCCTTCTGTTTTGCCAATTTATTAGCGTTATAAATTTCCCAACGTTCGCTTCCCTCCCCTGACGGTCCCTATCCCGGGCGGTGAGAGAGAGAGAGAGAGAGAGAGATAGAAAACGCTTCGGAAGCTGTGTCGGGTAGGGTTGTTGTTTATTTATTTTATTTTATTCTTGCCCGCTTAAAACCGCTCCGCTCCGGGCTCCGGCCTGCATTCAAATTAGCGGAAATTGATTCCACGATCCGAGGTTGCACTCGCAACCGGCCTCAACTGCGACGGGCGAGTTATTCATCGTTGCGATGATTTAGTACCGTGCGCCCATTTAAATACCCAATTTATGTTCGTATCGATTTGAATATTCCGAAACCGATCGGTCCGGTCCCCTGCTTCCCGACCGGTCGGATTATTTGTGATGGCTTCGACCGTCTCACGTCTGATGCGGGCTTTTGATTGCCTCCCGATTATCCCCACCCCGCGAGCGGGCGCGCGCATGTGCAACCGGGGACGCAGAACCTAGACGAAAGACAAAATGTTGCCCTTCTTCGGCTGGCGCTTGACCATTTTGGGAAGCGGTTAATGTTCGGATTCTGCGCGATGATTATTGTTTAATGGTTCGGCTGCGTTTAAGAGTGTGTGCGAGAATGGACGGAGGGGAACCGGACTGACATTAAGCGGGACATGCAATTAACCATGCACACAACTGAGCGCTAAAACGGCAACAATGTTGACCTAGCCGAAATGCCATCCGAGAGCTAATGAACGTGAGGCTGGCCACTTGCAAGGGATGATTTAATTACGGGCTGTCGCAGGTTCCAAGACATTTGGTCAAGCCAGTATTGAAGCCTGGAAGACAGTTTTAAGCTTTATAATTTAAGAGTTGATCTTTTGGAATTGAACAAAATTCCTCGAAATCAGCGAAATGCGTTGAAATACTCAATTTCTCTTCAAGAGGGTCAAACGAAACAAATGTAAAACTAGTCGATTCTTTGTAATTTAGATGCGACATTTGGATCTTTTCCTGGAGCGCTATCAGGACGAAATTCGATTCTCAACAACACTTAAAACATTGGTACGTTATTACTAAACTCAGTTTGCTAACAGTGAAGTCTACGAAGTCTATCATAGAGGATTATAGTGTTTGGAGTGGACATAACTCCCTACTTAGGTCAGTTGGCTAACAGCGAAGTCTCCGAAGTCTATCATAGAGGCCTATAGTGTTTGGAATGGTCATAACTCTCTACTTCACTCATTGAAAACTCACTACTAAAGGAAATAACCATATAAAGCTATCCATATTGCTAATTTTCCATGCGACCACAAGCCTGTTACTTCGAAAAAACTACCTTGGGAAGTAGTCACGGTTAACATAATTTCATTTTCAAATACCTAACTAAAACAGTTAAATATTGCCATTAGTTCAAACTACAAATAAAGTAAAGGCGCTTAACATAATTTCATTTTCAAATACCTAACTAAAACAGTTAAATATTGCCATTAGTTCAAACTACAAATAAAGTAAAGGCGCTCTTGACGACCGTCCTTAACAATGTTTGGAAAATAGTTCTAGACAAAAGGTAATTTTTCCTCCATAAACCCTTTGCAAAAGCAAACCGGCATCTAGTCAATCTCCATCATGAATACCCAACGAATCAATAAAACTGTTGCTTTCTGTCCCCTCGTGTAATCTCATCGCTCACCTGTTTTCTTCCACGATCCGAGGTTGCACTCGCAACCGGCCTCAACTGCGACGGGCGAGTTATTCATCGTTGCGATGATTTAGTACCGTGCGCCCATTTAAATACCCAATTTATGTTCGTATCGATTTGAATATTCCGAAACCGATCGGTCCGGCCCCCTGCTTCCCGACCGGTCGGATTATTTGTGATGGCTTCGACCGTCTCACGTCTGATGCGGGCTTTTGATTGCCTCCCGAATCCTGTCCCGTGACGTTCTTGGCGCAGGGTCTCGTACATATAAATATGATCGGTTCTCGGAGCGTCCCAGCGCCAGCGCCAGCTGGGTCACACGCGGTGACCTCCGGGGGTGGTCTGCGAATATTAAGCGCACTGCCACTGCCGCTGACGTTTCATTATCCGAGACGTGCATTGCGCGGTGCGTACGGACGGTGAAGCGTATTTTATGCGGCTGGAGCTAACTCCACCGAAGGCATCTTCATTTCACCCGAAGTTATGAGGTCAAGTTTCACCGCACCAGGCACAGAACGAACCGAAATGCTTTTAATCGCCCGTCTTAGAAGCCGGGCTTCCACTCGGGCCGACTTCAACCGGGGTGGCTGGTCGGCTCCGGAGGAGCGAAGGGATATCCTTCTGTTTTGCCAATTTATTAGCGTTATAAATTTCCCAACGTTCGCTTCCCTCCCCTGACGGTCCCTATCCCGGGCGGTGAGAGAGAGAGAGAGAGAGAGAGAGAGAAAAAAAAACGCTTCGGAAGCTGTGTCGGGTTGTTGTTGATTATTTATTTTATTTTATTCTTGCCCGCTTAAAACCGCTCCGCTCCGGGCTCCGGCCTGCATTCAAATTAGCGGAAATTGAAAATAAATTTGAATAATCCTCCAAAATATCAACTCATTTCTCATCTTCCAATTAAAATCCGCTCGAACTCGTTTTTTGCTGTCGTTGTCGGTTGGGCTGAGATTTTGTGCCTACCATCATTCCTCGGAGGCCGGAGTTTTCTGGAGTGCCGGGAGTCGCGTAAGAGCTACTTGACCACCAGGGTGGACAAAGTTTGTTGAAGTTTTTAAACCGGAAAAGACCCGACCGGCTGAAGGCTTTTGCGTTACACATGTTGCTCATACATTCGATACTCCCCGCGTCACAGCTGGTTTATGTTAAGCTGTCAGCTTAAATCATACCTCCACACGTACGTTCGTGGGCTCCCGCACGAGAGAGACTAGTTTGGCCCGGTGCTTCAGGTGCAGGTCGTTTCTTTCCTTTGGCTTGCGATTTGCACCCTCGCCAAACTCGCCTATCGTGGTTTGGTGAGCCGCGCACTGCCGGAAGCTGACCGGTGGGTCACTTTCCCAATGCCGGTGCGACCGGCCGTACGAGAGAAAAATCTATTTAGATAACAGATCCGTGGCTCAGTTGTGAAGGCGACGCGGGGCAAACCGGACGAATGGACGGTTTGTAACACGATAATTAAGCCATTTAATTGCAAACACTTAATAAGTGGTTTCGGCCGAACGATCAGCGATGCTGTATCGGCTCGGGACAGGCACCCAGCAAGTTAATGTGACACCCAGCGAGTCGCTATCACTTTGCACGATCTGTTCACGGGCTTATCTGGGGCCGGAGAGTGTGCAAGAATGTTGCTAAATGTAACGACCGCGCGAGGTGGCGCTTAGAACTCTAATCTAATCGACTCTTGGGGTTGGGTTGCGTGTGGGTGTGGAATAAAATTACAGTGACAAATAAATCAGTTTTGTGTTGTTGTGATATCAGGTGCTGTTTCCAAGCGGCCATAGCTCAGAGTAGAAGGCTGCCAGCTTTTGGTGCTACATTGTTGATGATATTTCAAACAGATCGAGCACTCAGCATCACCTGTTCCATTCTCAGTTATCTTATCGTCAGTTACTCCAATAATTGTTCCACTAGCTCTTCACACTCCTTCTTCACACCTTCTTTTTTGGTGAAGTCAACCGAGGCGTGTTTCAGCTTTATTAGATGTACACTTCAACGATCGAGCGGCCATTTTGAAGGGTTCATTCTAGTTATAAATCCTATTCGACGTATCTGTAGAAGAAGCATTCCTAAATCTCCGAAAGATATCTCCTGAATCCTGCAAATCCAGCAGCGAACCAGCGCTCATTAGGTCTGGAGAAGCAATTTATCTCCACATTGTCTTCAACTATTCCCGCACACCAATAAGGAAACCCGGGTGCACCCCTTGGTACGAGGTGTAGCAAATTAGCATAACGTACCTGTTAGCTCGCCCCGAGCACTGGCACTGCATCGATAGTGATGCATCGTTCATTTGCAGTTCGCGAACCGCTGATAAATGGCCGCTAGATAGCCGGCCGAGCACGGCGAATGTGTGTGATTAGTGCGATAATAATCGTAATTATTATTAATTGCTGTTAACAATTACGATCGATAATGTTGGATGAGCTGCTTTCTTGCTTACTTTTTTCCACGTGTGGATTGTTGATGGATCGATCGGGGTACCAGCATCAAGATGTATCGATCGTCGTAAAACTCCACTTATGAAATTAAACACAAAAAACTGCATAATGAATTAAAGACCGTATTTACTATCAGCGAACAGTTATGGCTTGTAGTGACTTGAGGCGGTTCGAAATACAGGAGAAGACTTAATCGGTTGAGTAGCTACTTTCTGGAACGAATTTATTGACATCAAAGGTGCTTATTATGCTGCTTCAAAATATTACACACTGTTTGTAGTACTGGGTTGATTAAAAAATGAAACATATTAAAATTACTATAATTAAGATGTTTTGAAAGGTGTGATGTCAAACATCAAATAAGGGTTTTCTGAATATTTTTAAATTTCAATTGAATGATGTTCAAACATACTCAAATTAAAAGCCTGAGAGTACTGTTGAACTCGCTGTCGTTTCTACACACGACACCACTTGGGTGGCACAACCTAAACGATGGGCCCGAATTAGTCGATATCAGTTGGCTGAAAAATGTATTCGTTCATCCGGCCGCGATTCGTGCGTGGATCCCGCTCGCGGTTTCGCTCCGATGAGAAATGATCCCCGTCTTGATGGGCTTTGTTTTTGAGTAGCATTCGTTCGGAGAGTTTCTCATTTCCATCCGATCGTCATCGTTGGGAGTTTCCTGCGACGAATCGGTGACTCACACACGGAGTCTCGCCGTTGATTATCGTTGATTTTTATCGTTTTTCTCTGTTTGTCCACTGCGGGTCTGCATTCTTTTCGCTTACGCTCGACCTGGGAAGATAACGCTGACGAGGCTCATCAACCTTATAAGGAATTCGGGAAAAATGTATCAAAAATTAAGATGAATTATTTTTAGTATCGTACTTAAAATTTGATGATCATTACCGCTCCTTCCGTTGGTACAGTTTATTTTTCTTCCAAACCCACTCCAAAGCATCCGTTAATTTCCTTGATAACAGCTAATGAAACACGCACAGCCGAGCGTAATTGCTTCATTTCGCGCGACCTATCGCAAAGTCTCACGATTCAGGAAGTCCGCAGGCTTAATCCGCATTTAAACCGCTCGCACTCCCATCTCATCTGTGCCGTTGCCAGCGTCGAGGAGTCAGCTCCAGTTACGAAAATGCACGCAAAAAGACACACAACACATACACAAACCGAGACACAGCCCAGAGCCAAAACATGCAAACAAAACAGAGGAGAAAAAACATAAGAAATGGAGCAGAACCCAGGGGGAGAGAGAGAGATAACACATAAATAACAACAGCAACAACAAAAAGAAACAAATAAAAAACAATAACAAAACCAACAAGCGGCAAACCAGAACGCCAGCGGGACCCAGGGAGAATGATATCGAGAAGCATTGTGGTACAAGTTTATTAATAAAGACCACACATCTGACATCTCGGACCACCCAGCGAGCGGGCGAGTGGATGTGTGTCCGAGCCGTCCGAGTCCGGGCTCCACTGGGGTGGGATGGGAGCCCATTCTGCATTCGCCAGTGGGCCAGTGGACGCCGTATTCCTTCGCCGTTCCTTCGTCTGCCCTGCGGGGCTCACTTTCCCTTTCCCTTGGGCGGGAACTTGAGAGGCTCCGGCTTTGGGTTTGGCAGTTGGCGGACGGCACCGGAGTAGTGTTGGGTAACAGAGATTCAGATTCATGAATCTGAATGAATCTTTGAACTAAATGAATGAATCTGAATCTTAGAAACAAATATTCATGAATCTTTAGAGGTCCATGAATCTCTAGAGAATAATGAATCTCTGAAAATTCATGAATTTTATGAATTTCTAGAACATTCACGAATCTCGTGAATCTCTACAGATTCATGAATCTCATGAATGTGTGGAGATTCATGAATCTTTTAGAGATTCATAAGTTTTATGAATCTTTAGCGATTCATTAATCTCCAAAAATTCATGAATGAATCTGAATGAATTCTAAATGAAAGATTCATGAATCTGAATCTCGTCGAAAGGTTCATAAGACACAACACTACACCGGAGGTATCCGTGAATATTCGGCCAAATCGGAACCGAAAAATGCCTGCCCTGGATAGGCTGCGGTGTTTGTTTCAATTTGAATAGATTTTGCATGTAATAATAAAGCGAATACGCGCCTTTTATAGCAAAAAGTGAGTTAACGAGCAGAATAGAGAGGTGTTAGCTTATGCTTGAACTTTCCCCAATCGGAAGCCTCTCGTTAATGACCGAACCGCCCGTATTCAAACGGAACCGGTACATTTTTCGGTGACAGTGCTTATCGCGCAAGACATCTTAATTAATTATGTTGTTCGGTGCGCTCAAGTGCGATCCCGTCTGCCTCCGGGTGCTGCGCCCGCTCTATGCTGCGCCGTTAATTACCGGTGTGCTCGCTCTTTCTTTCGCTGGCTCTCCTGGCTTCTTATCTCATCGGCGGCCGGCTCGGTTGACCGTGTTAGGCACGCACATGTGTGAGTGTGTTTGCCTTTTGTTTATCCCCTCCGTCTTTTGTCAATGGCAACAGGTTGGCCGGCAAAACCCGGAGCCGGTCGCGATCAATGAAGCGTTGGATTGCGTTGGGCGAAAAGAAATTGATAGCGGAACGTCGCGAAGAGGCGAAGAAACGAAGAGAACGGAGCCTGTGCTTGGGTGAGCGGGACAGCGACAGCGAAATAATCGGAACATATCAATTTACCTACAGGGCCCGTTTAAGGGCTCAATTTGGAGGGCCTCTGGAACGAGGCCGTGCTGGAATTTACGCCGCACGAAGAAAGCGAAGCGAAGCGCCACCGGAGACGGCCACCCCGAAGAACGGTCCGTTTCGTGGATTATAATTAATTATTTATTAATTAAGCACAGTAGCGGTTGGCTCATCGGTCGTATGTTAAGATAAAAAAGGAAGCCTCTCTCCCCGCGGTTGGGAGAGGAATTTTCTCCTTCATTTTCGACGATCGACGGTGGACGGAACCGAACGGAAGTGGACGATCCGATCCCCTTTTAACGCGTGTGGAGCGCGTTTATCGTGTTCGTATGTCTTATGGGACGTTTTATCGCGCAGGATTTACACGCGGATCGAGGCCCGCAACCTTATAAGGAATTCGGGAAAAATGTATCAAAAATTAAGATGAATTATTTTTAGTATCGTACTTAAAATTTGATGATCATTACCGCTCCTTCCGTTGGTACAGTTTATTTTTCTTCCAAACCCACTCCAAAGCATCCGTTAATTTCCTTGATAACAGCTAATGAAACACGCACAGCCGAGCGTAATTGCTTCATTTCGCGCGACCTATCGCAAAGTCTCACGATTCAGGAAGTCCGCAGGCTTAATCCGCATTTAAACCGCTCGCACTCCCATCTCATCTGTGCCGTTGCCAGCGTCGAGGAGTCAGCTCCAGTTACGAAAATGCACGCAAAAAGACACACAACACATACACAAACCGAGACACAGCCCAGAGCCAAAACATGCAAACAAAACAGAAGAGAAAAAAACATAAGAAATGGAGCAGAACCCAGGGGGAGAGAGAGAGATAACACATAAATAACAACAGCAACAACAAAAAGAAACAAATAAAAAACAATAACAAAACCAACAAGCGGCAAACCAGAACGCCAGCGGGACCCAGGGAGAATGATATCGAGAAGCATTGTGGTACAAGTTTATTAATAAAGACCACACATCTGACATCTCGGACCACCCAGCGAGCGGGCGAGTGGATGTGTGTCCGAGCCGTCCGAGTCCGGGCTCCACTGGGGTGGGATGGGAGCCCATTCTGCATTCGCCAGTGGGCCAGTGGACGCCGTATTCCTTCGCCGTTCCTTCGTCTGCCCTGCGGGGCTCACTTTCCCTTTCCCTTGGGCGGGAACTTGAGAGGCTCCGGCTTTGGGTTTGACAGTTGGCGGACGGCACCGGAGTAGTGTTGGGTAACAGAGATTCAGATTCATGAATCTGAATGAATCTTTGAACTAAATGAATGAATCTGAATCTTAGAAACAAAGATTGATTAATCTTTAGGGATTAATGAATCTCTGAAGATTCATGAATCTTATGAATCTCGAGAAGATTAATGAATCTCGTGAATCTCTAAAGATTCATGAATCTCATGAATGTATGGAGATTCATGAATCTTTAGAGATTCATAAGATTCATGAATCTGAATGAATCCTAAATGAAAGATTCATAAGACACAACACTACACCGGAGGTATCCGTGAATATTCGGCCAAATCGGAACCGGAAAATGCCTGCCCTGGATAGGCTGCGGTGTTTGTTTCAATTTGAATAGATTTTGCATGTAATAATAAAGCGAATACGCGCCTTTATCAATTCTTATCTGCTCCACCTTGTTTCGTGTGTTTCTGTGGAACATTCGAAGATATTCTTCTTTTTCTTATCCAAAAAGGCTTCAGTGGTAAATTTTCTACAATTTTAGACACTGTTCCGACTTGTTGGAATCGATTTCCCTTTAAAACAATAGATAATTAGTCTCTTCGTCTTATGTTTGCCTAAGATTACGTCACCGTCCGTACCTTGCCAACGGTAAATTCCTTCCCTGCAGGCGTTTATCCGCTCATTCTGTCTCACTTTGTCATTCATTAGTTTCGCGTTTTCCCATCCGCCCGTGAACGGGTCACGTTCACGTGCACCGCGCGGAAGCACGTCTGCGGAAACGCCGATCCACGGCCACGGCGAGCGCGGTCGTTTTTCCCTACTCGCAAATTAATCAATCCAACTGCCCGGTAATAGCTTCTGACAATTGAATGTAGCCGCGAACCGGACCGGCCAGACCTCCCTCGACGGTGCCGGGTGCTCCGTTCCCCATCGGCATCGAGGGATTTGAGTAAAGCGCGCAAAAATTGCACTTTCGTACGAAAGTGCATCCGAGCCGATGGGAGATCCGTTTTTGTTTTCGTTTTCATTACAGCCGTACGGCCCGCAGTCATCCTTACGTCCTCCGAAGACATTAAACTGTCCATTTCATGCCCGCTCAACATCAACATTTCCCCGCAGCCGTTCAGACAGAGGAAAAGATGCTCCAACTGACTCGTGGTTCGATTTTCGTTCGGCCACAAACCACCCGATAGCGCAGAGAGTGTTTTCTTCGCTCCGGTGATAGAAAATGCACAAAAAAACCCGCCTGACCCGGCTTGAGTTGCCGTGAAGTGACGTTTCGCTAGACAGCGAACTCGAATCCGAGTCTAGTTTGCATTTTTATTATAATGTCAATTTGTTTAACTAGCGACGCGGCGCGCTTTGCCCTCCATTCCGGCTCGCTAACAAGCAACAATCGAAGCTGTCCGTAGCTCGGAACACCGTTGAAACCTGGCTGTGTGTGTGTGTGTGTGGCTTTGGAGGAAAATCGCTTCGAAACGCGGTGCCCTTTCTCGATCGACGGACGAAAGCTTCCCATTGCCTTCACCACGCAACCACGCTTTGCGGTCGGCCATTGCGTGAGATCATTGATCTTGAGGTTGCTGACGGTACGCTTAGCCCGGGCCCATTGAACAAGTGGCTGGTTTGCGGTGTGTTGGCGGACACACGGCTTCTTATCTTCGTTGACCTCGTGCTCGCACGGAAAGGTGCTTGTGGTGGAATCGATTATCGGCTTGTGTTATGCTTCTTTTGTATGAGCTTTCTCTGGGGAAAAAGCGTAAAAAATGAAGTCATATATGCTAGTCTAAAGCAATCTAATATTTTAAAGAACGCCAATACAAAAAAAAACAACCATATAAACCCACAGCAACGCCATAATCATCAATTCGATCGTCCTTCGCATGATCGGTCCCCGATAAGCGCACGAAATGAAGCGCTTAACGCTTCGCCCAGATTGATGTGATAATTTGCTCACACATTAACGTCGATCGCGCGCGCGCGCGCACACACTCTCGCACAGAATTAGGCACTTTATGATAGTGGCAAGCAGCCGGACGCATTCCGCAACGGCGGCAAAATCGAATTGATCGCACAACATTAACGCTAACCCACATAATCGATCGCGCGATCGTGCCCGTGTATGGCAGGTTCTGCTCGTTCCGCCCCGATATGGTGCGTGAGGAGCCCGGGTGTGTGTGTGTGTGGTTCGGGTTGTTTTTTTTTTCTTCTTTACCCCCGTGCTCAAAATCGTTTCGCGCAGGCCGGCTGAATAAATCCTCCAAATGAAGTCACCGACGTTTCGTGGGCCGCCGAACCGTGGTGCGTAGGCGCAGAAGCGCACTACCCAACTATGAAACCGATCGTCGATTAATCACTTTCCACGGCGGGAGAGCGCAGATGTTATTGGGGCGATCGGGAGGTCTCGGCTTTTTTTAATCAATTTACTCAAAACAGGGCCGAAATTAGGGTTCCGTTATCTAAAAGGCGTCCAAAAGGAGGAAAAATTGCGTGATATTTATTTTAATTAGACGCGATTTTGGGTCGGTCTCTTTTGAGTGTGCGAAGCGATTTGAGGACTATTTAGAAGAATTCTTCTTCAACAACAACATTAGCCACTTAAGGAGTAAAATCGCCCCAGCATAATTTTTTTCTTTATAAAACTTAAATTAATATATTCTTCCTCTCTAGGAAGACACAACGATCGTGACTTAAAAAAGCACCCACCAATTGCATTACATGATCGCGATCTTCCCGGCAAGATGGTGCGCACGTATAGCTCCTCATGGGGTTCGTCGCTTATTGTCACTTAAGGTGTTATTGGAGGTTTTTTTCTCCACAACTGCCACTAGCCGGTTGCAACAATTGTTGCCCTTTTGTCCGCCACATGGCCACTCCCGTTGGCTTGCTCATGTGTGTGTGCGTGTGCTTTAGCCTGCGCCTTCCCGACAGGTTTCCATTCTCACGACCGACTTCAATGCGTCACTGAAACGCACTCGTTGATGTCACCGGGACGACGCATCACACAGCCTCACGCGATGAACTCAGCCAGCAACAAGACGTTGCCGGCGTTCCGAGGCTTGTTCCGAATTTCGTGGAATTGAAACGCGCGTCGCAGCTCGAACTCGGCGATGAACGAAAAACCGGTAGCCTAGCCCGGCGCAAGCGACAACAAAAAAAAAACGGTAGCAACAACGGTTCGGTGGGACATGTTTGCTTTTTTTGATACCTCCTCCAGCTGAGAATGCCAATCGCACGGCGCGACAGGTGCGGTGCGGAAATAGAAATGTTAATGAGTTAATTAGTGGCCGGCCGGGACAACGCTGACAAGATGTCCGATAGCGTACCGCGGCGAAGGCGCACGGGCGGGATGATGCGCTCGCCACAGGCTGGGTGCGAGCTGCGTATGATGTTGTTGTACGTCGCTCAATCCTTTCTTTACTGCTTCCCGCGACGGTTCCTTGTTCTTTGCCATCTGCATCATCCTCATAGGTGTGTGTGTGCGTTTTTTCTTCTCTAGTCTCACTCATCCTGTCAAAAGCGTTTCTTGCTTCCACGCTGCTGTGACACGGTGTGGACGAAGATTTTGCCGCCTCTAATTGATCCTGCTGATGGCGCAGGCTGTCCTCCGTTCGTCGGTGATCATCGCTTCGTTGTAACCTATCCCCGAAAAGGGTGTCCGGTGTGACGTTTCTGCGTGTACGTGTGTGGGAAAGAAAGGGATTCACTTTCCCGTACCTCACTCACTTGCATTATGCTGCTCGGATGACGATCCTTGAAATTAATATGCGTAACTTCGAAATGGTGCTGCTGCTGACGTGAAAGGGCATGTTTTTCCAGCTGCTGCCAGTTATCGGGGCCCGTGTGAGATGGTTAAAAATTAATGTTCAACAATCGTGGAGAACAAAAAACGTGCTACGTATAATTACAACAAACAAAGCGTGAGAATTGAATGCATTGGACCAGAGACGTTTCAAGCAATTCAATTAACTTCTGGTGTCACAACTGATAAACAGGAGTGGTAATGTTATGTACAACAAATCTTTTGAATAAGACGTCTACATGACCTTCAATTACTCATTGCAATTTGGACATGTCGTCCAGATGAAGATGACGGGTACCATTCGAAGCCATACCCGTTGAAGGAACTGGGTACAGGAAAAAATGGAAATCCCACCGTCCAATTCACCTTGGATAGTGTTTCGTTCGTTGACCCACACTCAACCCCGGCTCGGAATTCGGTCCAGCATCGGCCGGGCTAATCGCAGGTGTTATCAAATGGCGAAATCTTACCCTTCCACGACTATTAAATGCGCTTTTAATAGCTACTAAACGGTCGTCCCGGGAGTGTCCCGAGTGTCTCCCAACCCGAAGCATGCGAAAGGAAAGCCGGTGTCGTTGCGGACACACAGACGCGGGCACGCTCGTCTGGGCGCGTCCGGGCGAGTCTCGTGCGATCAAATTTCTTACACCCGGCTTCGTTTGCGGTGAAGCTGTTTTACGATCGAGAATGTCACAATTTTACGGCATTTCGGGTCTTTGCGGAGCGGTCCTTTGTAGCGCTTAATGGCGCTCGCAGCTCGGCGCGTCGGAAAGCCGGGGAAAGCCGATCGGTAACTGATTGATTGCGCGACCCGCGCCGTGCGTGCGTGTGATGCGTTTGTGATTTTATTGTGCGTTTTATTGGCAGGGGGGCAGAAGGAACATCGTCGCAAAACTGCTACATTATTCATTTATGCGCTGATGCTGGTGAAAGATTGAGCCCTCGGCATCACAGCCACGGCTGGAAGATGAGGCTGGAATGATCGATTGATCGGTGCGGTGGTCGTATTGGGGGAAGGATTATGGATTCTATCGGGCCCTGAGCTACGAGGCCACCTTGGCGTAGGAGATCGGGTTGATTTTTGAAATGGGAAGAATAGCCGAAGATAAGCACCATACGAGATAAAACGCTTTTTGATGAGGCTAGACTTACATGCCCAATCAACCGCTCGTTCCGAGCGACATACCATAGCGTCTTGTGGGTCATGTTAGGACCGTTTCTAAAATCTCTTTGGAATACTTTTCAGATGCTTGTAAGACAACGCTTGCAATAAAAGTCTGACTCTCAAATCTGTCTATTTGTCACTCGATTTTATTGGCAAAAAATCACTTTTTCATCTGTCTTTAATGTCCCCCAAAACATTGATCAC
The DNA here is from genome assembly GCA_002091845.1 of Anopheles cracens. Lineage (NCBI taxonomy): Eukaryota > Metazoa > Arthropoda > Insecta > Diptera > Culicidae > Anopheles > Anopheles cracens. Next base: position 140,237 of record KZ071901.1, on the reverse strand, counting down.
GATAATGATCCATTCCAGCCGTTAAAAACCGAGCTCGAAAGAAACGCAATCAATGTCCTAATAAATAATGCACTACCATTTGCGGCAGTTTCATCTAAAATAGAGTAATTTCGTAATCGCGATAAGTCAGGCACTTGGTGGACAAAACGACCCGGAATGGTCTGTCTCCCATATTACACCGCTCAATTCCCTGTCGCACGCACACATATGGGCAACTTGATGGGCCGCCTAGTATCGCACCCATCGATCGTGATCGTGTGCAGCAATTCAAACTGCCACGAACCGGTGACATTCCACCGGGAATGACGCTTTCACTCTCCCCGAGGGTGACACTAATAGAGACAAATAGATTGAAATCTGTGCGATCGCCTTTTGCGGTAGATCCTCGAGCAGGAGATGGTTTGCACTTTTTTCAGGCGTATTGATGTCACAAAATTATGGCAAATTGCTCTTTCGGGGGAGATGTATAGTATATTTTGAAGAGTTTTGAAAGATGTTTAATTTTTTTAAACCATTAAAAGGCCTCCGATTATGAGATAGTGTCAAACAAAGTATCCCTGTCGTATCTTACTTGTGCTATTTCTTTCTAATCGGCACCTGTTAGTGTCACCACGCTCCACGCCGATCTCACCATATGTAGGCCTGTGGGGCAGCCCGGCAGAAAAATGCTGCCCATGTTGGGAGCAGAAAAGGAAAGGAATGATGAAAAAAAAACGAAAAAAATCAGTTTGCCACCGAACGCGTAACTCACAACACCGCGCGTTCGCCGAGGCGAGCTTGCAGCTGGGCCGCCGTTGCCGCCATAAAACTTCAACACCAAAACCCGACGCTGGTAAAGCGCGATCGCAGGGCAACAACAACGGCAACATATGGAGACCATTTCGAGACCACCCAAATCGAGCGCCCAAAGGCCCCCAAGGCAAGCCGCTCGCTGCTCGCTCAGTCCGAGCGGAATTGAATCGTAAACACATCAGACGAATCTTGTGCGCGTCCCGCGCGCTCTCGCGCGCGCGATGATGAGGAGTTCGTCAATGCTAACTAACCGTCCCACCGGCCAAGTGAACCGTGGTGGAGGGTGGTGTTTGATGTTGCTGTCTGTGCGGTGGGAAACTGCAAGCGGCAGCACTGCAGCGCGGACGTGGGCTGCGAGTACGATCGCAGTGCAGGAGAGTCGGAGGCCGGGGGATCGTTTCATTTACAACATAATAACGTGCCGCGAGTTATGACCGACCGGCCGGGCCAGAGCGGGCGAGCCGGACGGGGGGGTTTTATTAGATTTGCTTTGAGTTCGCTAATTGAAATGTGAGATGATAATTAAGACGGGTTCTCGGCGCTGGAGAGGAGCACACGATGCTGGAGAAGCTTTAAATTGATGGTAATGCTGCGGATGCAATTCCGCGCTCCGTTTTTGGGGTTTGATGTTTGGAGGTTTGTGCATTCTAAATGTTTAAAGTGTCGAAATCGAGTTGAGTCATCAAGGCGAGCGATGACTCAAACGGCAACAATGTTATCATTAAATGTTTTTTATTTTTTTTAGAGTTTAAACACTATATTGAAGCTAATGTGAGAACAAACCTAACACTTCAATTATTTTTTGCAATATTTTAGCCTCACTATATCTTTAGCTTTTCTGATTAAATAAATAAATAAATATCTCTAGCTTCATAAAACTTACAATGTCCAATAGAAAGGAAACTTAAAACTTCAATTTTATGTTTTTTAACATTTTTTATCAGTTTTTAGTGTCTTCAGGAACTCATCAAGAATTGAATCATTGTTGCTTATCTGGTATAATAGAGACTTAAGGATACCAAGTTTTTTTTTCTTGGATATTGCATACTAAAGATGTATGAATTGTATGCATACTGAATTGTATGCATACTAAAGATGTATGAATTGTATGCATTGCATACTAAAGATGTATGATGAATTTTTCGGTTTTACAAGTATTCCTATTTTTGATATTGTTTTTCTTACATGTATAGCTTTAACCTCCAACATCCGAAGCAAAAACAAACATAAACTGTTAATACCACACAAACGAAAAAATAGTCAAGGACTTTGGATCCAATCAGTGTCCAAATAGCTTTTCTTATTTAAAATCCTAATAAATTTGGAAATATTCATACACAAATGAGAGCTTTCCATAAACTGACTATGGCTCGACCAATACTCGTGCACAATTATATAAAGTCGTGTGATCAAAATTTATCACCTCATTTACACGGAATGCCTCGAATCACCCTTGGGACCAAATCTGTGACGACCGGGACACGCTGCAAACGGCTTATTACGGTTTATAAAATCGGTCACAAATCTCCCGACACCGGACATCAATTTACCAAATCGTCTTTGCATCGATTCGTACGGCTTTGTACCTAATGTGTGTGTGTGTGTGCGCACCGAGACCTCGGTGCAGCCCGCATGCCATTACGTGCTTACGTACCTCCAGCCCATGGGACTGCAGGCTGTCCCCTTGGGTTCCTGGACAAGAATTGGGTCCCGGGTCCTTTCCATTCCCGTGCGCTCCTATGTCGGACACCGACGTCGACGTGGGTGGTCAGCGCACTGCAATCGGCACTGGCAGTCCGGAGTCGCCAGCAGAAACCCGCGGCACTAGGCGGCAGCACGATCCCAAACGATCGAGGGCCCCATTGCGAAGGTGTAAATTAATTGAGTTGTAAATTTTTCCACGTTTCCGTCCCCGTTCGCCGTGGCCCAGCGTTTCGGCTGCGAGAGGGATCGTTTATGTTGATGTGAGTTCTCTCTCGCTCTCTCCCATGCTGTTCCACTACGATACCAACGTGGTGCATTGCATGCACGGGTCTCGGCCGCGTATAAGGTGCGCTTGGGCGTACTGCGTGCTGGTGGACATTTACGGGAATCAAATTTACCGCTAATTTTTCTTTCCCGGGCTGCACCATTTTTGGAACCGCGTGGTGGAGGAAGCGCGGTTGACGATGCAAAAGCCGTCCGGCAGGCAGTCGCGAAGGGGAGTCGCAGATCTGCCCTTTTCTTCTGTGCCCGGTGCGATCTCGGGCTGTGCTTCTTTCGCTCTCCATCTCCTTCCATCGCTTTCTTCGCCAGTCGCCCAGCATTGATCATAGCGGCACGGATGGAGTGGCTTCGTTGGTGGCCTGTTCCCAGTCGACTGGAAACGTTGGAGCGTTCCTTGGGGCCCGGCTGGGAGCTGGAAACAAAACATCCGCCCCGAACAGCGGCGGCGGTGACGGAGCCTGCCAAAAATTAAGCCACCGACTTCCAGCCGATTAAACTTACACGCACATAACCGTAAACTAATCAGTGGGACGATCCATCAAATTGATTAGCCTCACGGAGGCCGCGTCACCCGCGTTCGTTCGAGTTCATTAATCCACGTGCCTATGCAAATGTTGCGCGGGGCGGTCAACGCCGGTGGACAACTGTTCTCCACCGGAGAACATCTTACGGCGCATTCCAGGGAGCACATTCCCACCGTTCTGCATTAGGCTATCGCGTGCCGGGGGTCGTTTAAGTCCGCCGATGACTAGAAGGCGCCCCAGTTCAAAGTGGAGCACACGGTTTCCACCTGTGCGTTGGGGATCTGTCAAAACATCCGTCAGTAAATCCATCAAACCCATTCCAACCGGTACCGGGTTAATCTAATTTTCGACCTCGACCGTTCGGAAATGAAGTGATCAGAAGTTCTCTCCTGACCGCTCTTTCACGATCGGACGTGAGTCATCGAGTGGGTCGACGGGAAGAAAGCTAAGTGGACGCACCACGAAGACGAAGAAGGTGAATCAAGACATCGAATAACAGAAAAGGTTGGAATGAAGATGTCGGTGCGTCGGACACGACCTTGACGTCTTGAATGTTGGAGAGGGAGAGAGAGAGAAACGGAGCGAGTGGAACCAGAAGATTTGGTGTCGCTGGTACCAGCAGTGACAGTTCTCGGGCGCTCATCAACGCACCGTTGATTATACGCTTAAATCTGTCTGGTGCTCGGCCGAGTACAATATCATTACACCATGGGTTGCGCGCGCTGTAACTAGCCCTGGTTCCACGGTAGATCCTCTTCTCGCATGTGTCCACCGCCAGAACCAGATGTGGCCGGATCCAAACTTCCTTCCATACGCTGACCGGGCTCCTACTCCTTCTTCCCGAGATGAATCCCGTCGTCGTTTTTTTTTCCTTTCGTTTCGCCAGCCAGATCCATCCTCACCGGCGCAACCTCGTGGAAAGAGAAACAGGAAGGAACACCCCAGAAGAGACCTCCATCGTTGCGCACGGTGGTCGATGGGTTTCCGTGCCTCTTCCCCCACACGTTTATCGCCGCGGCTACCGGCCTCCCCCTCCCCCCCAGCCGGTCGGCGGCGGTTGCGCGCCTCCGAGTTAATAAATATATGTTTTTCTTTATTGAAAACTATTCATGGGGGCATTAAAATGATTACTATATTTTTTTTTGTATTTACTTTTTGTTTTGCTGCTCTGTTTTGTGTGCTGATTTTGGCCAGCATTGTGTTTTTCTTTCTTTCTTGTTTGCTTGTGGTGGTTTGATTTGTAGAAACCTATCAAGCCAGTGTTTTGGGCTATGGATTAAAGGTAGATTTGATATTTTTATAGATTTTTTTAATATTGTTTTTTATTTTAAAATTTGTCAGAATCCAGAATTTATAGGAAAAAGTTCTATTTTATTCTATTTTATTTTATACTTTATTTCATAAATTCTATTTTTATTGTTATATTCTATTTTTTATGTATATATTTTTATATTCTTTTTTTATTTATATCTTTTGTTTATATCTAATTGTTTAGTTTTTCCCACCCTTTTTATTATTTTATACCAGTTGTTACACATAATAAGGTCATAATAAAATAAAAAAAATGCATAATGAGCCGAATGGCCAGGCTCGTACAATATCGCCAAACCGGAGCTGAACGGCGAAGGAGTACGAGGAGTACACACACACATACACCCGAGCGGGCCGAAAAAGCGAGCGCGCGCGCGGATGGCGAACTCGCCGTCATACATAAATCACATAAATGGTGTACGGTTCACATTAGGAGCGGCTGAACATTATAGCATTACGAGCGGAATGAATGCCGTGAACATGCTTAATTGGGCCCCCCGTGTTGGATTATGTGTGAGGTCTCCCTCTCTGGAAGACCGCAAGTCCGGAAGGCTTCGCAGGGGCTCGGGACGCGGCGGTGGAACGCACGGGAAGAACCAGCCCGCCCTCCGGCTGGGCTGGGCGATGAGTTGGAACGAAAATCGGGAGCATCGGGGAGTGCGCGGCCTATAAGACTACAATACGTGACATAGTTGAAACTTAAAGAAAATTGGGATTTTTGAAGAAAATTTCTTGGAACCAACATTTCCATTGTAACTATAGGTTAGAACAATAACGACGTATAACATAATCAACACTCCAAAAACTCACCCACAAACCAACCACTGTAGACACCCATCGGTCCGTCACTGTAACACCCCGGAACGTCAACATTTCGGCCAACGGAGATCGCATAAAAATCACACACGTACTCGCCTCGGCTCGGGCTCGTTCTTTAATCTCCCGGTCCGCCGAATGTTATGCTTCTATGATAACATATGTGGAGCAGCGCTACTGCGCCCCGATGCCGCGGGCTGTTGGTCGATCGAAGGCGCTTGATCGTGCGGTCCTGCCGTGTTGTGCTGTGGATCCTCCGCGCATGTGGTCGACCCTTCGGGGGCCACCCGAAGTTGCTCGAAAATGAAGATATTACTGTTTGATCCAGAACGCATGATGGGAGGGTGCCTTGGGGCGAGAACTGTTTTTTCGATGACAAGGGCGACGACGATGATGCGTATGCAAATAAAGAAACACGCAAAAATCTTCGCATCCGCATCGCCGTGGCCGGCTGCATAATGAGCCGAATGGCCAGGCTCGTACAATATCGCCAAACCGGAGCTGAACGGCGAAGGAGTACGAGGAGTACACACACACATACACCCGAGCGGGCCGAAAAAGCGAGCGCGCAGTTGCGCGCCTCCGAGTTAATAAATATATGTTTTTCTTTATTGAAAACTATTCATGGGGGCATTAAAATGATTACTATATTCATTTGAATTTTAAGATGTCTTCATTAGGTTTCGGTTTTCCGTCGTGTGCGATCCGGCACCGAGAATCGGGGTGGAGAGATGTAAGGGATAAGGAATGCAAAAAAAAGCACACAACAGACGAAAAATAAAACGACGATTTCGGATGCGAAGCGGAATACGGCGAGACGTGAAGTTGTGATAAATAATCAGCCGAACGAGAGAGGATCACCCTGGCGCAGCGCATGGGTGGGTCCAGCGAAGATTTGTTGATCGTCGTCTGTGTTGATTCCGGGAGGATCACGGGCTGCTTTTTTTTTGTTGGCGTGATCTGGTCTGGGAGAGAGATTTTCTTGAAACTAGGCAACGGCAGGCTGTTGGCTAAATTGTTTTATTGATATTCTTTTAGACGTGTTCCCTTTGTTGAAATTTCTTGTCGAACCTGTTGAGCGTAGAAAGTACGCGCACCGATTGTTGCGTAACTAAGATTTACGATCGTCTGGTGGCTGAACTGTAATTCTCCGCATCCAGCCATGATGCACGAAATAACGGTTCAGTTTCATTTGTCACTTTGATGTACCCTCTGTTGGATAATTTAGCTGTACGTTCTCGGAACGGAGCCTGCCTGCAACGAGCGAGGATCACCGTCCAAACGTTCCGAGCGACGGAATATCAGTCATGCGCAACCGATGACAAGGGCGACGACGATGATGCGTATGCAAATAAAGAAACACGCAAAAATCTTCGCATCCGCATCGCCGTGGCCGGCAAACCCAAGAATGCTTCGTTTTCGAGCATTTGTTTGCCAACTTTGCATTCACTCTCCTCCCTCTGTTACTGCTCTCTCTCTCGCTCTCTCTCTCACTCTCTCTCTCTCTCCCCATCTGTCCATCACCGCATCAGCGCAAAACGTCGTCTTGGGAGGTATGCATCCGTCAAGCGTGGAGTCGTTTTCGTGTGTATTTTGTTGTACTGCTTCAAACTCACCCGGCAACACACATGCGGCAAACCGCCGGGGACGTGCGCGTCATTCATGTCCGCCACCACGGGAGGAGGCGGTGGAACCGGGGGGCGGTGGGGTGGAACTGTTTGTAAAATAAATCAATTAAGCCATCGATCGAAATCGAGCCGATCATCTCCGGAACCTGGGCCCCTCCCAAGCCCGTAAATAAATATCGAACCGGCCCGCCGCCGGACGGCTGGCCGATTTGAATCTGCGATCGGCGAAGTTCGCCCCGTGGGGATGGCCGGCGCATCGATAAGATGCGGCTGCGGTTGGTTCGGGCGTGCACCGGGCGATGCATCACCGCGCTTGCACCGTTGCTTGGTCGATGATGAGATTTGACTGTTGATCAATGAGCTTTGGGCGTTCTTTGGCCCGGCCGGATCGTTCGAGGAACTGTGGAAGCATTTTTCGGGAATCGTTTACTGAGCGGTGCGTTTTTTTTCTTCGGCTTCTCCATCGCATTCTTCCCTGGGCTGGGCGGTACACCACATGTGTGCGCTTTTTTTTTTTTGGTCAATCTTCCCATCTCCGGCGAAACGGGCTGAGCACACAAAATTGGGTATAGAAATGACTTTTTCTTACGCTCTTTCGCTCGCTGCGGACGGTTTGAGATTCGAATTTGTTTGTTCGCCCCGTGTTTCGTTCCGTGTCGTTCCGTGGCGTTTTCATCGCCGGCCGGGACGGTTTCTTCCGCTCGCTTGATTGATGTTTGGAGCCGAACTTTAATGTCTTAATTAGTTCGGGGAGATCGGGCGGTACGTATCGGTAACCGGCGTTACCGGGGCCAAATCGAGCACGATCGCGAACATTGCGGCGTTTCTTCTCGGAACGTTCACATTCTTTGCGCATTTTGTAATGGATGCCTCCGGTGAAGCGGGCCCCGGGCGTAATTCAATGCAATCGACAGTAATGCGTCGGATGAAATGTCATCGTCGGTGCATGGTGAAATCAAAGTCCAACGACCCCGGACCCTGAGTGTGCGTATGTCGTTTTGTGCTAATTCATGAATCCTCCATTAGATGATTTATGAACCGTAGCCATGTAAGCAAGATCGGTGCTGCGAGGACAACAACGAGGTAAAAGACTCTAAATATCATGCAACAAACTGTCGTGTGGCCAAGGAAATTGATTGAAGGTGTGCGGAAATGGAATGGCTTAAGAAAATACGAAAAAACAGACACCGGAGAGGAATTATTTATGACTCTTTCGTCGCCCCAACTGAAACACACACACACACACGCCACACAGCGATCATCGTTTGATCGTCGTATATCACAGGCACGTACGTCACCGGAGGAACAATGGATCGTTTCGGGGTGGAATCCGCACGAACGGCAACAAAAAAGTTAGAATGGACTTTTTTCCCCCTTTTGCTGTCAGCGCACACACAGTGATGGATGGTTTTTGCCCTCGAAGGGTTAATTCAATGCTAATTCAAGGTTGCTGCCCGAAAGATCGCGGCGATCACGCAAAAAAAATGGGTGGGATTTAATTAGAGACCATCAGCCCATTAATGTCTCAATCTTAATAATTGTATTTTTTGCACATTTGTATTACTCCTTGGAGCGTTTGGGCGGCTTTAATGAGAGTTCTATGGTGTAATGAATTCCTGAAAGGAATATGAGTCACTGAAGAGCCTCAGGCAGATGAAGTTAATTATAATTCTCCACGGAATACGGTTTTTATAGTTCATAACTCAATCATGTTCGTCGATCCTTTATGAAGCCCCCTTTTGCTATAATCCGTGGAGACAGTTCTCACATCCGATTTGAATAGCTTTCAAACGAGCAGAGTGTCATGAAATCAGCAAACGGGCTGTTTAACATCGAAGCTCACCGTCAGGGTTTTTATTGCATCGGGTCTATTAAAAGTTTTCAGATGGTCGTTGCGCAAAACGGTCGTAAAAAATCCATCTCGACTTCGGTGACCCGCTCGTAAGATACCGCACTGGAAGGAGTGGCGCTATAACCTTTCACGAACTGTGCGATGAATCATACGAATAGCTATTAAAAATAGCAGTAAACAGTCAATTAGAGAAGATATTTAGAGGAAACTTTCTCTTCCCGTGGAATGGAATCGAAGGCTATTAGAAAAAATTATGTCAAATTACTTTAAAGAGCTTTAAAACAACTGTTTTGCTATACTAAATGATGTGATAATTATAGGATTATTTTTAATTTTATTTTTGTATGGATAGTTTGATAATTTATTTGCTTTTGGTAGGTTTCTTAAGTGACAACCATGATTAAATCTTTCCAGAAGTATTCTAATAAAGAGAAATTTTGTTGTTGTACAGCTATTGTTGACAATCAGGTCAACTAACATGGACACAAAATCAAAAATCAATCAAGGATAATACAAGAGGAAAAACTATGTATTTACATGGCAAAATTTTGCTTTTGTGGTCGATAAATTTGAATAAATTATTCGACAATATCTTTTCACCAAATCGATTTCAATTTTGTCTGATATTCTCTCTATAGCAGTACCCAATACCGGTTTCATAGCTAATAACGAATCCCTACACCCTCTTTCAAAACATTAGAAAAACCAAAACCATTGCTCATGCTGTGAACTTTCAGCTAATTGCATCCCGAAACCGACAGGATCCGTTCCATCAACATCACACCCCGGTGCTCAAATCTCGGTTGCGCACAGCCCTAAATCTGGCATCATCACCCGATAACCTCAAACTAACCACGCAAGCATATGCTCTCGATCCACCCTCGACAGGGTTGGGTCACTTCATAAAAATTGCCAGTTGCGTCTTCGGCACAAACGCACCCACCTCGATGACCAGCTCGGGCCGTGTGTGGCCACTTCACCCGGCGCACGCTTCAGATTTAGCTCTCAATTATCGATAAACAAAGAGCGAGTGAGAGAGCGCGACAGTAGCAGATTGCTGTTAATTTCACCCCCCGGCATCGGTGTGGCGAGATAAAAACAAACACTTCCGTTCCTCTCGCGAGGGTGGGCTTCCAGAATGGGATGAAGAGTAAAAATTTAATAAAAGTAAAATACCCGCTTTCCACACTTTCCGGCGAGGGTGCAAAGTGGCTGACGATGATGATTACCCTGAGCCGGCTGAGGCTAGATCTACTCAGCCCACAGCGACGCTGCGAAGGGCAAACAGCCCTAATTTTTCAGTCGATCCCAGCACACACAGACCGTTGCCATGGGTGAGGGGCGAAGGAGAGTTTTGTGTGCGAGAAAATTGAAAATCATTGCCGTTTACCACGCACCCTACTGTCGGGCTGCTGTCATCGGAGCAGGGTGGATGGGAAAACAGGGTGTCGAAACGATTTCATGCTTTTCTTCTCGCTGCCGGTGTTGGAATGCTACCGAGTCGGGTCGGACAACTTTTCACCCCCTCCCCCCACCCCCCTGGCACCCTCGATGCCGGTGAGTGTGAAAACATTATGTTGGGAAAGATAAACTCCCACTGGAGCAGGAGCCGGGGAGGTTTCGAGGAACCGAAGCGCTCGCAAGGAGCTATCGGAAGCAATCGTCCATTAAATGGAATCGGGCCCGAGAGCGTATCCTTTCTGGCAGGGCAGGGCGGCAGGGCCAACCGAAATGATAGGTCGGAAAAACTTCCAAGGAGTGCCCCCGGCACGAACGGATCGATTCACTTCCCCGGGGCACGGGAAGTTCATGAATTCGATATTATACGACCGACCGACGCCCTAGGGTGGAATGCTGCCCTTGTGGGAGGTGGTGAAAAGCCATCCCGTTCGGCGGGGCAATTTTCACCCTCCGGCACAGATAAAGGAATCGGGGGAAAAAATTGCTCTGTCTATCCGCCTTCGAAGTGGATTGGACACGATTAGCCTTATCGGGGGCTGATCCACCCGGTCGTAAAGTAATCTAGCTAAAAGAGTGTGTGCGCTGGAGAGAAAGAGTGAGTGGATTATTCAATTAAATGCTATTGGTTTGTCGAACGAACCATATGGTTTAGATAAAGGACCATTAAGGACCCTTTTTAACCCTTGCCGGTGCACGTGCCGTGTTATCATAATCAAATGACCCAGCTTGGTCCCTTGCGTTGGGAATGAACCACAAAATCTCATTAATTCTGCTTGAGTTTGGAGCGTTTTGGAACCACTCTCTAATCGGTCTGACGCGTATATGCGTGAAGCGATAAATAAATTCACATTAAAATTACGTCCTTCTGTGGTGTCGAAAGGGTCACTAATTGCTTTTGCGTAGTGCTCACGCGTTTCGAGCTGACGTTGATGAAACAGTGGAATGATTTAATGACGCTCGTTGTAAATTTAGAGCAAGATATGGAACGAACTGCGCATATAGGCACCTACGCTGCAGGTCCTAGTACAAGAGCATAGGAAGCCAGGAAGATTAGAATTTATTCCAAAACACACCCTTCTCTTGCTACATTTCGCAACCCCGTACGTGATAATACACCTCACCCACGGGTGCGAAAAGAAAAACCGCTCTAAAATGCATCCACCAGCGCCGTGACCGGTCAGTTGCTGGTGGAACGAATTCCGACGGAACGAATCGAAAATGCGTCGACGCCCGGGAAACAGTTTTTTTTGTCATGCCGAGGGCACCAAACCGAACAGACACAGCGACATGAAGGATTTAATTAAATTTAACTTCATGACAGTTTGTTAAGATGTGACGTTTGAAATGAAAACGGGAAAACCCCGGTGGCCCCGGTGTGCGGAAAAAGGACCCGCGCGCACTGGCAAGGATTAAATGTTCAAATCTGCGACGGGCGGCGTTGGACACGGGGACACGGTGGCACGAAAGCTGCGGTGCGCGGAAAAACATGACAGATTCAGTTCGAAATTACATTTTATCGCGCCCGCCCTCGGGGTGTATTTTGGTGCTTGTTTTCGTGCGTGTGTTTGCGGAATGGGTGAATGGCGCTTTTCCCCGGATAGGCCACCGACTTTTCCGGGGTGAGAATAAGATCGCTCCGGTGCGGCTGGGGCGCATGTTAAGCGGGTCGCTTAGAACACGAATAATTAGTTACTAAACTATGTCTAATTAAGATTTTGACGATGTTGTTACGTGCGTGGCCGGGTGCTGGGAACGCTGTTCCTGGGTGAAAAACGACGTACTTTGGTAGTGATTTTTCACCGTCTAGCCCGAGCGGTGCGAGTGGGATATTTCGCGTTATTATTAGCCGCATTTCTTGCAACGATCTTGGTGTGGCTTAGCGCGTGTGGAAGTTCTTGCGGAAAGGGGAGAGTTGGATTCGAAGAAGGCTGATGTTAATGCGCGTGAGTATGGTGCTAATCGTTCACGTTTGATTGAAATGCCGCCATTGTTGTTGGCTGACGGTGAATGGTAGCGTTGATTGATTGTAATTTAAACCGACAGCGGACGAAAATAAATGGATGCTTTTGTGTTCCATTTATTGCTCTATTTTGATTCTTCCGGGACGTTTCCAGGGATTAATGAATAAAAACAGACATTTGAAGAATATTTGGGTATTTATTGAATTAATGATAATGTTTTATACATTTAATGGATGAATCTTGTTATGATTGTGTTGTTAGCTATTTCTTTATAAGCATAAGTAAACGAAAATTTTAAGGCAGAAGTCTGAAGAGTTCTGGAAACGTTCCAATAAGTGCCTAATAATTGGTTTTTATAAAAATATATATAAACTCAAGATTGGTAGCATACTTTGGAGAGTTTCTCTTTTGAATCGATCAATATTGCTCTTAAAATAATAAAAGGGCTTTCAAACGACTTGTCAAACTTCAAAGTGCTTTTAAACCTTCAAACCGCAAACTTCTTACCCTATGAAGACGTTTGCTCGATGACGACAGTTGTGGATGTTGTTTTTTTTCTCTCTTGTTCGTCTGCACCGACCTATTAGGCAGGTGACATAAATTTGCTCCTTACTACGCACGCGGCTGATATTTGATACGTTTAATCCGTGATTTATAAGCAAATCCACTTCCCGACCCCGGGCAGAGTGTGTCGTGTAAATCCTTTTCCCACCCCCACCAACGGGTGGGGGTGATCGTGCCGCTACGAATGACAAAAGGCAGTCCGAAGCACCGATCGCTCGCCTTTGTATCTCCCACGTACACATACACGTAGAGTGTGCAGTGTGGATACCGCGTCGAAGTGTTGTCTGAACCACTTCCCCAATAGAACTGCTGCACAAGAAGAAGGAAGCGAGGGCTCGGAGAAGAATGGAAAGTAATATACACCCATACCGGCACCCCGGTGGTGCCACAATAAATAATAACAAATGGACCAAAAATAAAGCCATTAAACTGTCATTATGAAATTTATTACATCGCCTACTGCCATTTGCTTGGAGTTGGCTAGCCCGAGGGTTCGCGATCTTCCAGCCCGGTACGATCCTTCGCACACAACCGGTTGACATTTCGTGCCTGTCCGAGATGTCTTCAGTGGGTGGGCGGTCAGGGCAAGCGGTGCGTAATTCGCGTGGATTTGCAGGAACGAATAAATTTCTTCCATTTGTGCGTTTCGAGACACTGACGGAATGTTTGAAACAGGTACCCTCTCCTTCGGAACATGACTAATTAATCCTTCATCTGAAAAGGACAGTTGTTTTCGCCGCTCAAACAAACAAACAAACAAACAAACGCCGTAATCTACTTACGCCTTTAAGAACGTATCGGTACCGATGTGCTTATTTCGTCTGCTCTTGCCGCCAATCGTCCTGTTCAAGCGTTTCCGCTTTCGGCTTGAGCGAACAGGTCGTGTTGCGCTTGCGGAAGGTGTTGGATTACCTACGTTGGTAGGCAACACGGCCGGCCTTCTTAAAGACGCCCTCGCAACGACCTTTAATGGCCGTTCGATTCGGTTCCTTCAATCGATCGCGCGCGCGTGCTTGTGTATGTGAGCTTCTCTTCCGTCACGATCCGGTCGCTATCGCTATCGCACCGAGCCCGAGCGCGGGCGACCCATAATTCATACTATTTACGATCCACCAACGCAGATTTATGCTTGGAATAAATCGATACGAAAAATCGGTCGTTTCCTGGGCTGGAGGGGCATAAACTCCACCACCACCACCGCTGTTGTTGTTGCGCTTTATTTATTTACCTTCGCTTGGACGGGTGGTTTTTTTCTCTCTCTCTCTCTTCATGCCTCGCGTCAGCTCGCGTTGTGGCCTTTCCGAGCTTAGAGGGCCAAAAAGAAGAAGGCCCCCACCCACCCACGTAGGAGGGGGATGCGAGTAGCAGCTACTCATAAAGACATTCCACCTGTCTCGTGAGGAATTCACCGTCGTCACGTTCCGCGACTGGATCGTTATGATTGTTTATGTTAGGTCCCTACTTCCCTCCGCTTTCGGGCGGGCTGCATAACGGATTACACCGTCTTCCTGTACACCCCCAACCGCTCCGGCACAAACTACCCTTTTTTACGACTAAATCGGCAGTAAATATATCAATTGGTTGTCAAACGGTGACATGCTTCCAAAACGATATGATGGCTGGCTGCTCGAAATTGCGTGACGATTATCGATTTGTGGTCTAGTATGTGGGTCTTGAAAGAGCGAGAGAGAGAGAGAGAGAGAGAGAGAGGGAGTATGAAAAGGCTACAAAATAAAGCATACTTAAACGCTCAGAGGAGCAACAGACGATGTTTTTCTCCTTCCATTTTGTATAAATCGATAAAATGAATAATGTAGGTGAAGTATTAAGAAAACAGTATGTTTACGTACCACAGCTCACGTTCATAAAACCACCCTGTGAATGTAGTTTTTAGGGCGATTTATAAAACCATTTCTATAAAGTATGGCTTTACTTCACGTACAAACGGTGAGATTGATTTTTCGCTAATAATAATAAATAAACCAGCGCCTGGATACACTTGTACCGAAACTTGTACCCGAAATCACCAATCACCTCGAAGCCCACCTCGGCAAAACAGGCATATCAGCTTTCCGCAGCTTTCGGAGCTCGGAGCGCTGAGCGTTAATAGTGTTGTAAGATGGGGCGTTGACGACGTTGTTGTGTAAAAATCAATAAACAATAAATCAACACCTACGAACGCGTTGTCGCCATTTTACTTTATATCCCGCCTTCAAGCCCCGCGCAGAAACAGAATAGGAACCTGAAGGTTATGTGGCGTATCGTCGACGTGCTCCATATTTGGTTCGGGAATGGGATTGTTTTTTTCTTTTGTTAACTGTCTGTGCGGTACGCGTCGGGGCTGATAAAACGTCCGGAAAATGGCACGAATCCCGCACGACGTATGGCACGCCGCGGAAGACGTTCCAATCGCGGGCGGACGCAGTGATTCGTGCATCCACCTGTCAGCCGCTGCAGGAGACGAAGATTTATTGCCTGCCTCTGGCTGGCGATCATTGATTTTTCCTCCAATAAAAGGGCTCGCAAGACGCCCGGCCCGGCGGCATCCGATCTGACGCCGTGGCAGTGAAAGTTGATTGTGCATTCTGCCGGCTTTTGGCAGCCACGTACCGTGCTCCAGTTTCGCGCTCACAGCTTTAAGGAAAGATTGACACTTTAAGGGAGTTAAGGGAGTAGGGAGAAAAAATCAACTTCGTTGCTGAAAATTCCAATAACCTGCAACACGTGAAGGGCGAATCGAATGTTGATTTATTAGCGTACAATCCCTTTCCAGGCGTTGATTACCTTATCACGCCTCGCACGCTCTCGAGGGTTGAAGATAATTGTCGGGCAAGAATCGAAATCATAACCCTAACGACTCACCTCAGGATGAGAGTGTAAATTGTTCGATAAAAAAAACGCAAGCGTGAAACGCGGTGTACATTATCGTCCCTCTCGGGAACACCCTTCAGATCTGCCCAGTCCCGTCTCACCACGTGACACTTCCTAGTCGTGTAATTCAATAAAGATTAAAACAAACTCCGCAATGTTCCCCCTTTTCGGGCGAGCGGACCTGTTCCCGATGACACTTTAAATCCGCACTCCCGCACCCGAATCCGTTTGTTTATCCACCCGGCACAGACGCTAAGAACACGTGTTCACAAGAACGATATTTGTTTCCCCGTTCCGAGTCACCCTACGCTCGGTTTAGCTCACCCTCGACGCCACACGGGAAGACACTTGATGGGTTTCTGCTCTTGCTGCTAACAGGTTTCCCGAGTGACAGGACAGGATCGTCTCCGACCCGCCGGAAGACGCAGGCGAATGCCGAATTTCGGTTGCCGTTGCCGGTTGCCAGGAGTAGATTTTTATTGGATTAATTTGAGGATTATTATTGCTTTATTACACCCGAGCGAAAACGAAGCGGCGTCTGAAGGTCACAGCCGTTTGGCCACATTCTTTTGGGGGATTTGTAAAACTTTTAACCAACGACTGCTTGTGGTGGGATTGGGGGGTGTCGTTGGCCCGTTTTAAGGAAGCAATTTGTGGCGAATGGGGTGTGAACGGGGCTTGGGTAATATCTTTCCGCTCAATGGAGTGCGGAATTTGATGACTTCTTGTGATTTGGGAAAAGGAAGGGTCGATATTCTTGGCTTGGGATGTTGAAAGTTGGAAGAATGAGCAAGTTGATTTGATGTTTTAAAGTGTTTAAAGCATTTCTCTACTAATATTTCTAATGTTACTCGACCAAACTTACCATTTCATGTACAGAACAGACTTATAAATCAATAAATGCAGCTTGTATACATCAACTAATCCTCTTTTATCCTATTTCTTTTACAGGAAGAAGTAAGTACGCAGCCACACAATCTATCGAAGTGTCTAAAAACTAACTCGTAAGTACAAAATGCACACATCCAACCCACAATCCCTTCTGGACCGGTGTTGATTGCCGGATCAAGCCATCACCGGCGGCCCTGTCAGATGCTATTATCCGCGCGACAATCGTAACGCTCCCAACCGAACATGCACACAGACGTACGAACGGTGCGAACGAGCCGGCCAGATCGATTACCTACCGGATCAGCGCAGCGCGAATCCCACCGTTGCGGTTTTGGCCGTGAAGGCCAACAGATCCGGCTCGGCGGATCACGAAACGTGTGATCCCGTTGTCACTTCCGATGAGGGCTGCAGCGCACGATTGATCCTGCGGTGCGCGGGGTGCGCACGCGCCCTTTCCTTCCCGAATCCTGTCTCGAATCGAAAGGCGTCCCAGAGAGGACCCGACACGATCCAGTTTAATTAGTACATTAACACATTTATTGACGGACACGATCTGGTTCGATCCTCGAGTAGGGTGTGCTATTAATGTGCAAAAATAAAATATCACTTTCATGTCATACATCACGAAATTGTCAGCGGATCGAGTTACCGCTTTACCTGCCCGGTCGGTGCGGTCGGAGCGGAGTGTAAATTTTTTGTCACCTCGTTTAATTTGTGCCCGCGTTTTCGCTTTGCCTCCTTTCACACACACTGGTGATCGATGCGTGGCCGTGGGGTTGGCTATAATTACGCTGTTTCGTGATCGTGAAGCGGATACGGGGATCGTGTTTAGCATTGTTAATATAGCTATTATTGCCGCCCATGATCACAGGATGTTTTAAGGTTGATTTTTTTTTGGATTATGGTCATAAGATCGCGTCATAAGAGCGAGTAGGCCCAAGCGTTCAGCATCTCCACTGGAAAACAATCTTTGGAAAGATTTGTAGACATATTTCTCCTTTGTTTGAATATCATCTGTATGATTTATCAAAAATGTCTTGATTGGTTTGTTGTCTTAGTTTAAGCTAATTAAATAAATTGTATTTAAAATGTTGAAAAAAGATTGAAATGAAATTTCAAATCTTCGAAGACTGTTTTCCTTTTTGTTAGAATATGATCAAGACACTTTGGAAGAACTTTTGATCGAAATAAAAAAAAATATTCAAAATTAGATTAGTAAATGTAAGAACTTCTGCCCATTTATTGCTATGATGTTAATTGGTCGGGATCAGGACACCGAATGCTGTTGTTGATATCGCTTAAAGAGGCTTTGTACCTATTGGTGTCTTACGCCTCTAGACCCAAGACACCGAAAGAAGTCCCGAACGATCATGACGCTCTTTTATACTGCTGCATTAGCCATGCACATATCGCGCTGTTACCGAAATCTTCTATCTGATCCAATATATCTTAACAAGTTACACTACAAGATCATGTTGACGTTTTTTCCTTCAATATCTTGAAACTCCCTTTTGAAAAAGTGTGAAATGTCTAGTTATGAAAAAAACGAAGAAAAAAAGTCGTATCCATGGTCTTGCACAGAGCAAATTTCTTGATCTAAATGCTTTTCAAATAAAACAATAGTTCTGTAACTTGTTGTGTGAGAAAACTGAACTGGGATTCTGGCTGAATTTCAAATTCAGAGATAGAAATTGATGAAACACGTAATGAAGGTATTATGGAAGGAGTTTTGATCTCATTGTTCTATTAACAGAATCATTGACTTTATTCTAACCTTATTCCAATTTTGAAATGTTGAAAAGAAGGTTATAAAAGAGATATTTCTTGGTAGTACGCTAGTATAGGAAGCCCCTGATTTTATTCCAATTTTGAAATGTTGAAAAGAAGGTTATAAAAGAGATATTTCTTGGTAGTACGCTAGTATAGGAAGCCCCTGATGCTTTCTCCTACACAGCACCAAGCCAAGAAATCCCATATCCCATATTGCAGACATGTTCCACACAACTCTCCTTAGTGGAAACTCTTGAATGAATCGCATCCTCCTCCCGCATCGACCCCACCGGGGTGTGTTGTCCACCCGGGAAGCCGGGTGCGATAATTTCACAGTCGATTGCTCACCTCCAGACGGCGTGCAGCAGACGTGAATGTGCAATCTGCATCCCAGTGCGAGAGCCAAATCCCGAGATTTCGAGCCTTCTCCCTTCCGACAGTGACAGTGACTTTTCACCAACACCAGTGGCACCCTTCTATTCGAGCT
>KZ071901.1:100317-121313 GCA_002091845.1 Anopheles cracens | reverse complement strand
TTGCGTTCCCGTTCGGGGCATTCTCCTGCCGGGATGGCGGGACCACACACCGCGTTCACGGGAGCGTAATATTCCTGTTCCTGTTTTGGCTGTGGCCTCCTCCTCCTCCTCCTCCGTGTGTCTTCTGGTGTTCTTCGCCCGAGAGCGTGTTGATGAAACTATTTTTTACTGCCCGCGAAACTCCCAGTGGGGAGGGAGCTCGTCCTCTCGGGCCCTCGAACGGGAACCCCGTGTAATTAGTGCACCCGCGGGTCCTTGCCGCCGAAGCTTTCGCAAGGGGCAATGCTGCCGGGCAAGCGTACCCGCGTTGGCAGCTCGCATTTGCTTAATTACCGCTGAATGCGTCGCAGTGCGTCATCATCACGATTCGTGTCACCAGCTCACCAGTGTGCCAGACGCGGGCTGAGTCGCTCCCGGGCTTCCTTTCACCGGTGGGTGCCCTTTCGTCCGTCCTGCGCACCGAGCGCAGGATCGTTGTCGAGCTGCCAAGACGATGTAATTAATCCATTTTCACCGGTGCTCTTAATTTCACATTTTTTACGGCGATCGCGCTCGCGCGCGCTACCTCGCGAGATATTGAAAGATTTTGGATTGAAAGATTTTGCAAATCCATCTCGAACGTGTGCGTTGTGTTTTTTCCCTCCCTCTGAGACGTAAGTAATAATAATGGATCGTTGTCGAGCTGCCAAGACGATGTAATTAATCCATTTTCACCGGTGCTCTTAATTTCACATTTTTTACGGCGATCGCGCTCGCGCGCGCTACCTCGCGAGATCGCGAGTTTTCGGTTCGTGGATTGAAAGATTTTGCAAATCCATCTCGAACGTGTGCGTTGTGTTTTTTCCCTCCCTCTGAGACGTAAGTAATAATAATTTGCGCATAGTGCGCATTCTGCAGCGCTTCATAATTTTCCCGCGTACAAGTGTCATCGTGTCACGTGTTTTGCGAAGCGTCACGCAATTGACCGCGCGCGGATTTTTGAAAACCGAAAACCGAAACCTGCGCGAGGTGAAACAAGAGGCGAGCAAAAAATGCGAGTTAATTGTTACGCTCAATTTAACCGTTGCTTAAAATGTTAATTAAAGCTAGAGCATACACCAACACGGGCCTGGCGGTTAGGTTAGGTGTTTTTGGGTGGCGGGGTGGCGCGATGGCCTTTACCGATTCCACCCGAAGCCACAACACCGTCAAGGTGTGCCGCCCGGTTCGCCGCGACTTCGGAGCGCTTGTATGAATGATTTGCGAAATTTTCCTCCGCCGGCTCTGCGAGTTTGCTCCGGGGAAAGACTCGTCCCGACGAACGTATGAATGATGGCGAAACATTCCACACCGGGTTGGGCGCGAACGTATGTGGCGGAATTTTGGGGATTTCACAGCAGTTGAAATGAAGAATGGTGGTATGTGCCCGACCGTGCCTAACCGTGCTGCCGGTGGGATGTTTTGCGATGCCAGGCGCGATTTTTCCAACAGGCCCGCCGAAAACGAGGTTTGTCTTGGCTGAGCCTAAAGATTTGGCATATTCGAGTGCACGGGAGTGGAATGTTGATTTGCACGAGTTGGATTAGAATTTTTCTTCACTTTTTTCACTTTCATGACTACAATCGTGTCTCAGTGCAATACATGCAAAAGAAGCCTTATGCTTTAGCAAAAGAGATGATAAATCTACAAACCTCTTATAGACAACATAAAATCAATCAATAATGTCTGTTAAGATAACCAATTTAAAAAAACTTCTTGACAATGTGTTTTAAAACACTTCTTGCATCTAGTTTTAATCACCTGCAGGAGTTTCTTCAAGGAGTATTTTAGGGCCAAGCCAATGGCACATATTTTCTTCCCTAAACGCTTCAATATTTGAATCTTCAAGGGCTTTAACCGACGGAGTTAACTCAACTAGGGATTTCAACCAAATGTATACACAATTCTACTGTTAACTTTTATATCTTAAACTCAAACGAGCTATACACATACACGTGTATCACTGCTCTAAAGAAGATCTAAAGAAAATGTATATTTGAATCTCATGTAATTGTTACTATATGGAACTTAAACGTCTGAAATAAGACGTTTGACAGTTCACTCACTTAAAATAGACACCAATAGACACCAATACCATAATCTTATTCGTATACTCTCTGCTTAAACCTCTTCTCAATACTGTATCATACAGTTTTATCTAAAAAAAACTTCAAATGTCTCCAATCTGATTTTAGTTCTGTGTATCCATCCCAAGATAGGCTAATTACATGAATTCATGTCAACCTTTATCCCAACCATCGAACCATCGAAGAGGTGCTCCGATCGAACAGCATTTGGTTCGCCATCAAATGGCTCAATTCGTGTGATTTGTTTGACGTCTCTGTCCCATGTACGAACGCGTTGTTTTAACCTCCATTTCCCGCTCCAAAGTAGGAGGAGAGTTCCGCGCCTCGCGCTAGAATGTCGCGTAGGTAATCACCGGCACGTGTAGGTGTGAACGGCTCGACCAGAAACAACATGTCCGGGCGGCCTGGGCGTTGCTGTTTAAATACACATTTTTCGATGATTATTTATGCAGTATCTATCCCAAAGTCGCTGTTCCACACCGTCCCAGGTCAAACTTCTTGGACTGCTTTCGAGCGCTTTACTGTCACGGGTTGGCCTGGAGAGGCTCTTAAGAACATTGCTGGGGCTAAATTTGAAACTTTTACCGTGCCGGCGTACTTCCGACCCTCACCACAGACAGGCTATCCTCAGACCGGGGGGGGCCAGGGAAAACCGGCCGTAGAATTGAGTTGGAAAGTCTGCACACACGCCGGGCAAGTTCGTTACCGGCACCGGCAGCAAGCCCCTCGTTCATTTACGAGCTTGTTAGATTTTAACGGTGGCAAAGATTTATGTTGCTCATTACTTCTTGTCCGTCCCGGTTGCGGTCGCTGGTTCGGCCGTGGACCCGGGAACGGGGGCAGCAAAGCAATTAAGCGTTTATATTTTAGGCAAATAACTCACCGGTACATGAATCAGCAGGCTCGTCTCACGCACACCCCGAAACGTCGAACGTCGTATCATTCGGGCTTCAATTGCCACCGGAACGGCAAAACGGGCCACCGGTCCGATGGTACTTCTGCTCACTTAACTTCTGCTTAAAATAACTACCGAAAAGTCGCTCCCCAATTCCTGGGTCGAGCTGAAGCAGGATGAAGCACTTTAGTCGGTTCGTGGTGGGGTCGTCGCCGGCGGGACAATGTGGCCAATTTCTCACCCACGAAACACGCCCAGCACACGGAACGGACCGTTGGGAGTCGCCTTAGGGAAACGTCTTCAAGTTCGGTAGCTGTCGATGTCGGACGTTCCTGAAGATACTTTCGGAAAGTGTCCGAAAGCTGCACACCTACACTCGTAAACTTTAGCTTGTGGTTTCAATTTTGGGCCTCTTGACAGTTGCAGATGTCATTTGGTTTTGGGGCGAGTGAAATTTGTGTCATTTGTAACCGTTTTCCGACCGACCGAGAGCCCGAAGGGTCGCTTCGATTGCTCTATCGAGAGAGGCGTCGCTTAAAGGAGTGCTCAAGAATTTTAGCCAAACATTCTCGCTCCTTTGCGTTCGACTTTGGTATTGGTAGCTGCAGGGACTTCCTTTAGACAACTTACAGCCGTATTAGAAAGTCAATCCGGGGGTCGAGATCGATCGATTGAGACATATTGAGCGGAGTGAATGCATCGGCCGAACGATTAGGAAGGGCTTTTTGCACAGCACGGTCTCTGCTGCTCTTCTGGTACGATGACTCGTGCCGCATTCTCAGGAGTCATCGGGGAGAGTGCCTGCTCGGAATTGAACAGTTTTAGATTTAATTAATTGTATAAAGTTTTAATTAGAAAATTCCACAGGCGACACAGCGGCATCCACAGAGTCGATGCAAAGAAGTGGAGTCTCGGGCTCGTTGAGCTGTCGTGGTGATATAAATGTTATTCGCCTTATTTGCCCTGTGGGCATGGTTTCTGGACCATCGAGAAAGGCCTTACCAGTTCGAAAAATCAATGAATTATCGATTATTTTCAAGTTAGTATGCAGATAGAGGGGTCTCCATTGTAAGCAAACTTTTAAGCCATGAAAAGCTTAAATTGGTACGAATAACAATTTACGGAACAGTAAAACTCAAGGATTCGTCTTGTTCAAATTGACAAATAACCGAATGCTTGCGAGTGTTGCACGCTCGCTCACTAATGAGCGCTCGTTTCTCACAAGGATCTCGATTAATTCGAACCACAAATCCGTTCCGAGCCCGGAATGGATGTGTTCTGTGGCCCACTTCAACCTGTCGCCGTCGGTTGAAGAAAACGAGTTGAGCGAGAGAACTGAGAAAAAAAAAACTGAAACAAAAACGCGCCACAAATTTTCATACATTCTTAAACGGTGCGCTGGCATAAAAATGTGAGCACGTTTGTGCCGAGCTGGGACGGTTTTGATACTTTTCCCGCATATTGATGCACACAATCAGGCCCAACATGCGCGTTCCACTGATTGCAAACGTGATCGAGCGCGTTTGGGGCGTGCGGGTATGGCACGCGGGATCGCCGAGGATCCTTTCTCCCTTCACCGAAGTGCGTGGGGGGAGGGGGTGCAATCGGCGCGTAAGCAAAACGCTCCCCAGCCGTCAGGAGCAATTACAATAAAGCGATATAAAGGAATTCCGGTTAATGTGCCGGGACCACCCACGACGGGCCCGGACGGATCGCATGCCCGGCGTCCTCGCGTGGTCGCATGTATCTTGATTTTGATTCGATTTTTACTCGATACCGGGGACTTTCGGGAGGCCTGCTGGAGGAGAGGGAGGAGGAGGAGGAGGAGCAAAAGAAGAAAAAAAAATGATGGAACGCGAATCTGGCAGAGAGAAAGAGAGAGATAGAAAGAAAAACAGATGAAGCAGTGCGGCTCAAAAAGGAATTCCACCGGGACGGTGACTGGTGGAAAAATGAGAATGAAAAATTGTTCCGATGAAAAATTGTGACAAATATCAATACCAATTTATACTTACAACATTTATAAGGGTAAAAACAATAAAAAAAATTAAACTCATTAAAAAAATATTTAAAAATCTCAACGAATTTTATAAAAATTAGAATACTTCATGTTCTAATAATAAGAAATATTATTTTTTATATTTTCATCAAAGCATGATACCAAAGCATGATCAAAGCATGATACGTTTCGAATGATGTTTTCAAGGTATAATGATTATTCTACAAATATTATAATCATCTGGCAAGAAAAAAAAACAGTTCTGATTCCTCCTCGATCGCTTAATGGACATCGTTTTCTTCCCGGCCAAGAAACCGTGAGTCATGCGTGAAGTGTTTGCATGGCGCTCGTATCGCTCGATCCTCTAATAACCTTTCAATCGGGGCGTAAATGTAAACACTAGCGTCGATAAAGAACCCGTCCCGCTTCGTGGGCTGAACAAGAGAATTCGAGCAGTCTGGGGCTACACAAAGCAAAACATAACCTTTCCCATTGTGCGAGCGTACGGAGCGGATGGGTACGAGTGGCTCAAACGTTGAAATGAAAACACTATTCCAGAGCAACCTTCCTCCGCCTTTGACTGTATAGTTTTAATCTGCCTTCCAGCTGAATGTTCTTTGTAGTTGGTCATGTTTTTTGTGTGTTGTTTCGATCCCAGTACAGCAGTACCGAACAATTAAAACACGCTAGTAAAGCTTTATTATTCCACACACTCCAGCCGCACGCTCGGGATAAAGCAATAGTAGATAAGCAAGCGCGTGAGACGCACAACCCCTTCTGCGGCGGTGAAGTGTTTGTGAACATGATCCAGAACAGAGCGCTCGAGGGAAAGATTGCGGGGGAGATGCCAGCGCCAGGAATGCTGCTATCATAAACGCGGGGCGTTAGCGGTGGTTTATCGCATTCCTCTTCCGTGCCGCAGAAACGAATCACAAGAAGTCCCCGGGAAGGTTAGCACACCGATGCCGATAGCACACCACCACACCTTCTACCGAGATGCATCTTTGTTCGCCACCCGGGCGTTCGACGGGGCAACGCTCGACTTCGGCGACTCGGTGGGAGTGTTTGAGCCGGCGCATGCGGTTTTAATTGAATGAAGTAATAAAACATCGTCTA
The DNA here is from genome assembly GCA_002091845.1 of Anopheles cracens. Classification (NCBI taxonomy): domain Eukaryota; kingdom Metazoa; phylum Arthropoda; class Insecta; order Diptera; family Culicidae; genus Anopheles; species Anopheles cracens. The sequence continues at coordinate 115,198 of KZ071901.1, read as the reverse complement.
TGAAATCAAAAACAATTAATTGCTGCCGGTAAACCGAAACGCCCGGTTAGGGATTGGACGGGTACGGCTTCGGCTTCGGTAGGAATGCTAATTGGCCGGCTTCACGACCAGCTGAGCTGTGGCCAAAGACGTTTAGGTGTTTTTCTTCGTTCTGTTTGTTTTATGCTCCACGCTCCAGACCACCCACAACGGTGAGGGAATTTGATCGGACGACGGGTAAGCGAGCCACATGCAATGCAGTGTGTGTGTATGTGTGTTTGTCCAGTCGATCACCCAGTGGCCACGGGTACGAGCACTCCCGGGCTTAAGAAATGAACACGCACCCAACACGGGCAGGGTCCTATTTATCTAAAGGCCGGGGCCGCGCGACCAGTGATCGTTTTTACACCGGAACAGTTTTCCACCCGATGGAGCGGAGGGACTATGGCGTAAGGCGTAACGCTATGCGTGTGTGTGTGTGTGTGTGTTTGCGCGGTGGTAGATACGACAAATTAGTTAATATATTGAATGTTTGATTTATGGATGGTTGGGTAGGAAAGTGGGTTTGGGTGTTTTTTATTTCTTCTTCTGAGGTATCATAATACTGCACGCAACCAGGCGCATTGACTAATCGGAGGTTTAACACGCGTGACTCATGCATATTTGTTGTATTGATTGTTTTGTTCGTTGTTTTGTTCAAACATTTGTGTAGAACATTTAGAAGCACAGTAGACCTAAATTTTTCAAATATATCTACATTTTTCCCAGAACAGGCGTTTCAAAAGCGTAGTTTGAAAAGGCTTCTGTGCAGTCACTTAGCAAAATTTGAATTGATTTTATTTGGAGTTTGAAGTAATATTTAATTAACTTATAATCCTTGAAGAATAAATTTAAAAAAAAATACTCAACCAAAAATACAAAAACCATAGGAGCAAGGTATGGTTGTAGTGAACCTTGATTGAGTGGCGCCCTCTGTTGGCGAGTAGCGCAACGAAATTCATTTATGGTGTACTTTCTTTAACCTTTTTAATTTTGGTCTTAACACGAGGAACTTGTGCGAAGTTTGACGAGACACGACAATAAATTTTACTTTAATCTCTATATTAGCAAGACATTTTCCACATTTCGTTCACATTTCGTTTCGTTCACATTATACACGATTGATGTTTGTTTTTATTTTAGCTCAATCGGAGCCATCTACTTAACTTTAGATATATTTTTTTAAATTGATACTACGTATTCATTTTTTTAAGATTATTATTTTTTAAATATTCTGCTTACTTCACAAAATTGTAAATTTGTATTGAAAAAACTTATTAAACTAATTCATATAAAAGTAGTCATGTTCACACCTTATTATTATTATGCTGTTGCCCAAAGCTAGGAAGCCGAGATAATGGACGAAAAGGTTATAAAGGTGCAGAGATTCACTATATCATTATATTGTCCTATTGTTTTCAACTGAACGATACAGATCAGCGATCTAGTCTCATTTATACTTTCCTCAACAGCCCTTTACATTGTAATGATCCGATTAAAATCTAACCAGATTGCAGTGTCATGTACCTCGATCACGATCGGACGGATCGGTGTTAAATTATCACTTCCATGCATCACCATCGCTTGTTTGGCGATCATTTCCGGAACACCCCTTTAACGACACGCTGGTATTGTATTTGCTGTCGATGTGTTTGCCTTTCCAATGCTGCTTACATTACCGGTCAGTTGTGTGCAAGCATAGGCGAGCGTAACATTTGCTTTGGTCGATCAAACACGGTTAGGTTGGCTCTTAAGATTGGGCACCAGTACATGGCGCGGAACAATACGAAAATCCCAGAAACAGCGGTCAGACGCATCTAAAACAACACCAGCTCGCTCCATTCACACCTTTGTTGTTCTTTCACTGTCCATGTGTGTCTTTTTCTGCTGGTTGCTTCCTACTGCCAGGCTGGTCGCAGATGATGAGCTACGTTTCGACTCTGCCACAATAAGACGACGATCCTCTCGAAAAGAAAACAGTATAGCACGGAGGCGACCGTATGGTAACAGGCGCTGGTGGCGTCTACACGCCCCGACAAGTCCTTGGGAGCTCTCTTCACCCACCGAGAGAGCTTTCCGTGGAAAAAGGGGCGATCGATCACACCGGCACACTCCCCCGCCGGAAAGGAGGTCCCGACTAACCACGGAGGTCCCGGGGGCAGTAAAAAGGCTTGTTGTTCTTCCTGCGGTTGCGATCAGCGTCATCATAAAAATAATGCACGACATGATACTTGAACATGCATGCGAGCGGAGCGTAAAGAAAAAGTACAGATCGAAATCACGTGATAGGGCCAGGACTAGTGTTGCTAGAATCGAAACGTTCTCGAAACCGCGGGACGCCACGGGCACACTATGCTCGATGGCAGACGGGCGCAGTGGGTTCAAGTGGGCACGAGGGGGAAAAACAAACAAAAATACCACAAATGGGCTTAGTTATTGTTCCCGCGTACGCGCAGTCCGTGTTGCCGAGCGCCGCGAAGGAAGAAGGGGGTGACCCAACCAGCAACACCAACAAGAAAAAAAAACTCCTCTCCTATGTGCTGATCTTTGAGGAAAAGCAAACAACAAACGATCCATAACAACATGCGCGGGCAAACATGACGACAGGCGATGCTGTCTAACCGATTTTCCTTCATCCTACTCCCCCCTTTTTAACGATTGTTGGTTTGAACGTTTTTTTTATGGTGGTTTAAACGCACTGCTACGCTTCCTTCTGGCCACTCAAACTGTCTCTCGGGGAGGAGTTTTTTTCCATCTCTTCTCTTTGCATCTCTCGTTACTGCATGGCGCAAAACGATCCCAGCTGGCGCTAGGCCGGTGTTTAAACCCGGCTTGGGAAACGCGCTTCCCATGGGTCTCTCTCTCTCTCGCTCTCTCCCTCGGTCGCTTGGCGCCATAGGGCACCCATAGGAAACACTTGAGAAAGGGCCGGGAAAATTCTTCCCACCGACCAACCCGGGTGGTCCGCTGCATACACCCAGCGGATGAAGGGGTTTTTGGGGCCAACTTCCGTTTTTTTTTGGGAGTGTGCATGTTTGTCTCGCTTCTGGAGTCTGGATCTCCGAGAGGTGGTCCCCCCCGAGGGTAAGAAGCCTATTTGTACATCAATTATTACGCATCGCTACCGTTTGATTGTTCGTTCGCATCAGTCCGTGCTATCAGAAGTGAAGGAAGGGGTTCTGTGTGTGTTTGTGCGCGTGGAAAGTGGTTTTAAGACGTTGGCTTTTACTTTTAACAGCCAGCACCGTACCATACTAACGAACGTTCTGTTTCGTGCTCTTTTCTTCCCCAAAACCCAAGGTCCACGGACGCGTAAACCAAAGAAAAGCCCGGCGGAGAAGAGTAGCAGCGCGGCCGCCCAACAGACTGCAGCGGCGTCGGCCATCGCGGACGACAAACGACCCCGGACGGCGTTCAGCGGACCCCAGCTGGCACGATTAAAGGTAGGAATCGGGGGTTTACGGGTCGGCCACCGCAAAATGTAACATCGAGGTGGAAAATGCTCCCCGCCCCGTGTTTGATGTTTGAGCCCATTCTTTTCCCATCGGGCGCTTTAAATGCTCTAATTTTATGGACTCATTTGAACGATCGGCCATTGCCTCTTGTGTGCGGGCTGCCTGTTTGTGTAACGGGGTTTCGAGATTCCTGTGCTTAAAATGTGCTAAACGTGTGAGTTAGACAGGGGGGTATAATTAAAAGACCCGGCAAGAGAATGATTTATGTGGCTTTTTTATTATCATTTTTATCTACTTTCAAGCTGGCGTTCCTTAAAAAAGGAGATCCTTTAGCATACCATTACATAACAATGATATTATCTGAAATTTATAGAGATCTATAATAAAAAAACAGTATAAATCGTTAAGAAATACTAACCTTTTTTAGTGGCGCCATCTGTTGGCGGGTGGAGTGCTTTCAAAATATGAGGATTTGTTTTGATATTCTCTCTAAAATTCTGATTAACATATTTAATTTAATTTTTGAATAGAATTATCCAAAACATAAACAATCAGATTGGAATTTCCATCAAGTGTTTTCATCCTTACCATAGTAACCATAGAACTACTCGAAAGAAGCGCCATCTTTCGGCGGGTGTTGTAACTAAAAGGGAAGCAATCATTTGACGTTCAACGAAAGGAGCTGCTGCCCATTCTTCCAATGGCGAAAGTAGTGTAATCCACTAACTAAACTTGTTTTCCTTCTTCTTCCCTTTCTTCCTTTCGCCCACAGCACGAGTTTGCCGAAAACCGCTACCTAACAGAGCGCCGCCGGCAGCAGCTGAGCGCCGAGCTCGGTCTGAACGAGGCGCAGATCAAGATCTGGTTCCAGAACAAGCGCGCCAAGATCAAGAAGTCGTCCGGCCAGAAGAACCCGCTCGCGCTGCAGCTGATGGCGCAGGGGCTGTACAACCACTCGACCGTCCCGCTGACCCGCGAGGAGGAGGAACTGCAGGAGATGCAGGCGGCGGCGGCGGCGGCAGCCGAATCGCGCACCGGGTCGGCCGGACCGGCCGCCTCCTCCGCTGCGGTCGCGAACGCGTAACGCACCGAAACGTGGCGTATTTATTAATCCTGTCTCCAGCCAGCCCGGCCAGAAAGAGAGAGAGAGAAACCCATCAAACCATGGCAATATGTAAGAAACGCAAGACGGAATGGGAGGGAAATATCTGTGATAACTAAATAATGGACTAAACCGTAACCGATGCGACGAACGTCCTCAACTATAACTATACTACTAGCCCGTTGTGCAGCTACGTGGCTCACAAATGACAACTATGGTCCTCTTAATTTATTGTTCAATAGTAAACGCGGTATCGGCTGCTCACCACCATAATCTCGTGCGCGTATTATGCCAACAAAGCTCGTCCCATTTGCCGACAGATTCGGGCGCCGCAGCCTAGTAAACGGGCATCCAAAATTAAGTCATATCTACGGGATCGATTTTTTTCGACTGTCCTTCTTCAAACTTTGTCCTTATCACAACACCGGCTCGCCGCCAGTCCTTTTCTTCCGAACGGGACGTTAGTATTAGCGTGCAGGCGTCAGGCTGGAGTTCGTTCCTGCACAGCCCCAGAAATAGTTCGAGCGATAGCTTGCGCGCAGCCAGAAAGCGAGGCAAAACCAAACCGAAGTCCGACGCCTACGGAAGCGACCGTACACGGAAGGAAAACTTACTTGGGAAATAAAATATTCATAGTTCAATTAAAACCGTTCAAACGTGGGTTGCGTGTTGTTTGATTTTACGAACGGACCAAGAACCTTTTCCCCGAAAGAAACAAGCGTACTTTCTTTTTAGGAACGAAGTCGGACATGATAACTGCTCGAAAGAAACCACGTGCTCCCGTGGCAGGCAAGTATGGAGCGTGGTTGATCTTTTCCGAAAACTCGATACACGCTGCATTATTAACCGGCTGTGTGCGCTCTTTAATGAAGCAATCAATCCGATTGACTGTTTGTAATTGATGAAGTGTGTGCGTACGGTTCTGGCGAAACTTGGGTGGCAGAAATTTAGGCTCCACTACGGAACTATTCGCAATTACCGACACCGGGCCTCGCGGCTCGCGGATCGATTATCGGAAACAATTGCTTCATTACGAGGGGGAGAAACGCAGTTCGTCCTTGTTCGTTTGGTTGTTTGGGGTTGTCGTAAAGCACCACCAGGCACGCAACACTCTCGTTGGTACGTTGGTTGGTAGAATCGATTTTCTCCTACGAAAGCTTGCGACGAACTCACGCAGTGATTAAGTTCACAAAAGGTAACCGGACGGCGGTTGGTTCTCGAAGACGAACGAAGTCACCCAAATGCGCTCGGTCGTGCCCACATACCATTAGCTAGGCTGACCCGGTACACGCGTGTGTGTTTGTGTCGAATGAGACCACAATATGGTCCTTCCTTCCCCCGGTTCACGAACCGGAAATGGACGCGAAATTAAGTTATGAATTTATGGAATCGAAACGCGGGTGGACACATCGGCGGAATCCATTTTGTTTTCCACCCTCGTTTATCGCGGTGGGCGCATGCAAATGAAAGCGCTGGTGAGCTCGGTGAGAAGTCCGATGTTCCGATAGCGATCGCCGCGTGAGTATGGCGAACCGAGGTGGAGCATAAATTTCGGTGGTGCCGCGGTTTCTCGGGCCGGACATTTTTGCTTGTTTTTACTTTTTCCCCCGTCGTCCAGGCCAAACGAGTGCACGATTAATTACTCCCACCGAGCGGAGGACCGTTTCGTGTGCGCTTTGTGGTCGAGAGAGTCAGTGTTGCGTATGTTTGCGTGTGCTGTATGGTTAGGAATGTAAGCACCGAAAGTACGAGATTACATTTTACTACGAATTGTTAAATTGTTACTTTAGTGCGACAGAAAGAGAGAAAGGTATAAGGTTAACCACTAGCTGGATACTTTCACAAACGAAAAAACCCCGTCGGTCCAAATCACGCCGGTCGATTTATTGCCAGCATTTAGTGGTTAACGATTTCATTACGGGCCGTAATAGAGCCATGCGGCCGGCGGGTTTCCGGAGAAGCCGCATCCGGTGGGCTTTTTTATCGGAAAGTCAAAATCAACCGAAAAGAAGTCTTGAAACTTTTGTCGTACGACTAGGGGGAGGCGGTGGGCGATCGACTGGAATCGTTATGCTTATCTTAGATTTCATGCAAGCTCGATTGTTCATCGATAGTAGCAATGATTACATTCAAATTTATTGCTTCATTTTCGTGTACTACCCAAAGCTTAAGAAGCAAACGAAAAAGCGAGAAATTGAGTGTTTTTTATCTAGAATAAATTGTAGTTATTGAGCTGAAAGAAAGAAAAAGAGAGAACTTTTATAGCTTTTTAACACTAACTCTTCTGGTAGGTAGAGTTGATTCAATGAAAGTGTTTACACGACCGAACTGGTACCAAAATCTCATCTTCAACGTCTCTCAACTCTTTCGACCAAAGAAGAGGATGAACTGTTACTAATACTTCTCATGAATGATTAATTTCTACTTCTTCGTTTTCTTCCTGTTTTGTTGGTCCTGTTCATGCCATACTATACTTTCTGTCACATAATTTGTCACAGAAGTTATCCCAACTGCTAGATAAATGTAGAATAAAATGGATATTTGTTCAATTATATCAAACATACATTAGGGAAAATCCTGTATCTGCTGAGCAAATCTAAATTAATTGTAATTATATGGTACAAAGGCGAAGACTTTCGGCTTTGACAACTATCGAAATATGCAAAAAAGAACTCTCTAGACTTTGAAATAGCAAGCAAGTTTTTTATTATTTATTTACTAGTTTATTTATCAAGGTACGTGTAACTAAATCTAGCAAAATTAGTAATGTTTCCTAATAAGAATGTCTAATAGTAATTCAGGAAATATAAACTCAAAATAATCACGTTGAAAGAGAACTTTCTGTGGAAATTTCATCAATAAATTAAATGTAAATATCTTTCTGGAACTAAACATCATTTTTCAATATGAACTGTGTTTTCTTTCCCGCTGACCTTTCCGCGATACCGTTTATGATGTTCGACATTTTTACCACCCCCGTGCCCTTTGCTGGCCAGCTCTGTGTTTCGTCGACCCAACCGTGCCGACCCGAACGGCCAAAGTTCACCGCGAGCGATCACCCAAATGACGACCGACGCTGACACTATCGACCGGCCCGACTCGTCACCTACTTCGCACCGTGCTCCGGCTCCGGCTGGACGAACGGAGGTGGAAAAACAAGAACGATCACTGAAACCGATCGATCCGCGTCTGTCGTGTTGCTGTTGTTGTGGGCACGATGGCGCGATCGCGATACACGGTGTGAAATCGATGTGAAACAGCGCATTAAACATAACAAATGGACAGTTTGCAGTGCGTTACAAGCGCGAACGCGAACAAGCACACCCGGGCCGCCATTGGGCAAGGGCTACAATTTTGCCCCCCTGTGCCCTGTTGGTGGAGTCAAAAGAACATAAAATCAATGATAATAAATGTTTTAGAAGGAGAGTGAAGTGAGAGAGAGAGAGAGAGAGAGAGAGAGAAGGGGGGAGGGAAGAAAAACAATCATCAACCGAACGCCTAACTAAACGCTTCGGCATCTAACTCTCCTAGGGCACAGATCGCATAAAATGAATCATACACACGCCGGGGTATGTGTATGCATGGTGAGAAATAAAAACAGCAACCAAATCAACGTCCAGTCCCCCGTGCGTGTGAGTGTGTGTGTAAATAAACATAGGTTCACGCAAAACGGTTCGACAAAACGAACGAACACCCCGGCTGCAAACGCCGCAGAATGTGGAGGCTCCAAGTGCAAGCCCAACTCGTGTAATCATTTAGCAAATATATGATTCAATTGTTTAAATCATAGCCCTTCGAGGCGTTAATTTAATAACGAATTATTTATGAGCGATGCCAGTGCGTTCCCTCGCTGGTTTCAGTGGGAGCCCTATCTGCAGCGCAGCATCGGATCGGACGTATATCTCTGCACGAAACGATGTACTTGGTGCCGTCCCTAGATGCGCTCGGCCGCGATAGACACGGAACGTACCGAGCGCCAAAGGGCCGGCTCGGTTCACGTGGGAGGCCGCAGCTCGCGAATTGGCCACGGTTGAGGCGCGGGTGTGTGTGTGTTGTTAACTTGAATATTAATGTGATTATGTTGCGCGTGATATAGTTATATATCACAGAACCGGGCGGGGGCGAGCTGGGAAACCGAGCTGGAACTGGGTTCGATATGGATTCGCTTCGCTCGCGATCCTTTTTCCGCCGCACCGTGGCCATTGTGTTGCGCCGGGTGCCGGGTCTGTGTGTTGGTAATTGTTGTGTTGCACTGCGTTGCACACGACACGCCCGCTTCGATGCCTAATCCATGTGTCAGTCGCGTTTTTTCTTGCAATTTCTTCGGCGAAGGAATGGGCTTTTAAGTACTAAATTCGAAGGAGGTGTCATATTTCAGCGCTCCCCAAACCGACAAACGGCGCGCCAAGCGACACTTCAAAAGGACCTTTTCTTCTCCCGGTGGCCCACCCGGGGGCCGGGGTGGTTTCGGCAAGCGACAAGTCACGCCGACCGTTCCGTTCGGGCTCTAATTGTACGAAGAAAAATGGTGCCTTTTCCCGTGCGCCTGGAACGCTTGGGAGCGGCCCCTAACAGACCGAGCGAGCCGCTTACGTAACAGTGGGATTACGGTAGATCACCGGCCAGGCCGATGAATGGTGTCGTGATAAATTAATGTGTAATGGCATTTGCAGGGGCTTTAGCTAAATTCATGATTAATAATTTTATCACGATCGCACACAGTTCGCACGCCATTTGGTTCAAATAGCGCCGGTGCGACAATTAGGATCAGGCGAATGGAGGTTTAGCGGTTTAGCGTAAAGGCGTGTGTGTGTAAATAAACATAGGTTCACGCAAAACGGTTCGACAAAACGAACGAACACCCCGGCTGCAAACGCCGCAGAATGTGGAGGCTCCAAGTGCAAGCCCAACTCGTGTAATCATTTAGCAAATATATGATTCAATTGTTTAAATCATAGCCCTTCGAGGCGTTAATTTAATAACGAATTATTTATGAGCGATGCCAGTGCGTTCCCTCGCTGGTTTCAGTGGGAGCCCTATCTGCAGCGCAGCATCGGATCAGACGTATATCTCTGCACGAAACGATGTACTTGGTGCCGTCCCTAGATGCGCTCGGCCGCGATAGACACGGAACGTACCGAGCGCCAAAGGGCCGGCTCGGTTCACGTGGGAGGCCGCAGCTCGCGAATTGGCCACGGTTGAGGCGCGGGTGTGTGTGTGTCGTCCACGTCTGACCGGCTCTGCTCCGTGGAGCCGGAAATCGTTGATCGCCGCTGTTGTTGGCGTTGTTGTCTAAAAGCTTTTAGGTGTCACGTCGCTACCGATTACCGGCGCGCCGACGACAACAACGACGACAACGACGACGACGCCGGCCACCCCTGGTGCGACCACCTCAACGCGACGGTTGACCATCGCATTTACATGTTAATTAGTGATCATTTCGGTGGCTCGTTGTTTAGACAATTTTTCACGCACGATTACCGCCCGGATCACACACACACGCGCACGCTCGTTTGCTGGCTTGCAGACCCTCTGCTGGCTAGCTGATTGGGCCGGGTGAGACCCCAGCGGCCAATTAGCCGGGCCGGATAGAAAGGTGAGTGTTTGCGGAGGTCTCCTCGTTCGGGGTGGCGCTGTTGTGCGAGCAAATAATTCAAGGTGGCACCAAAACCCGATCGTCCGGCCGGGCCAGGCGTCGACAAGTGGCCAGTGTTTGCTCTTCACTTCACACCCTTCACGAAACGCAACTAATGAGTGACCCGCTGCTGGAGGCACCATGAGACGACGCCTAAATGATCGAGCTTGCGCGATCGGGGAAGGAATTTCGCTCCATGTTTGTCTGTCAGCTTCAATCCGAACGTTAAACATTTTGACAATTTTAATCCTCCGCGATCGGTTTGTTTACCGCTCATGAAGGTATTGCTTCGCAATAATCGCCCAATCGATTACATTCTTCCCGGCATCAATTTCAAAACGCACTCGCACTCTCTACTCCCCATCGTGGGACAAAACACACGAATGCGAATGCCACAAAATAAAATGTGCAAAAATGCGAGCGCGCCCTTTATTAATAACTCCCGCCTGGTGCCGAAAATAAGTGCATCCATCATTAAACCGATCGGTTGTAGAGGAATAACAGACTCTCTTGTAGTGGCTTGTATCAATAGAAACTATTAGAGTACATAAAGACTGACATTAAGTCCCAAACCGATTGTGCTATCGCTTATATATATATTTTTAGCGGTTAATAAAAAGGAACACAATTATGTATGGAATAATCTCTTTGTGTTAGATAACTATCTTTTACGTAATGTAAGGGTTAAAATCGGATGACTAGATCTCATAGAAGTAATTATTGTAAGAAATTGATGAAAAGAAAAAATAAAGGTTATGCTAGTAGGCAAGATGATCTACATTTGTCATACCTTGCATTGGTTTGGCATACCTAGTGTTGCTTGATTACAAAAGGATTCTAAAGTATTAAACTGAAATATAGTGTACTATTAACCCTATTCCCATACTCAAGTACACAACAAATGCAAATGGAAATGCCACAGACTGCAAATTGATTATAGGACCTATATTGAGACGATCTTGAAATGACTGAGGATCATACTGCACCAACTCTAGCAGAAGATTATGAACCTGCTTACCATTTAAGCACACAATTTAGTTCAATTTGTTATTACATTTTTCTTGAGTTAACATGATTCATAAGCCATATATCATGATACGTTAAATTAGTTTCTATTGACAACTTCTTGGACACTTCCTTGACAAGAGAAATGGTGAGTAAAAGATGGCCTTGGGATCCGTTTGGAAGCTGAATTCAAATATATTAACGGAAAAGAAACAAATACTCATTGAACAAACTGTTATAATAATCTGCCAGGTATTATCTATTACCTTCATTTAGAACAATAAGACACCCGAAATTTGAAGCCTTATCAGTAAAGAGTTCTTTTTGAAGAGCCTCAGACGTTGAGATGAAATAAAAGATGATCCACTCTCTAAAACAGATTCGAACTGCAACTTTGAGAGTAATTGACTGGTTGAAGCAGTCACATCATGTCGTTGAAACCATGTTCCAAAATGTATATCGCCATGCTTACAAACCTAGACCCAAAGCTGCACTGCCCAAATACTCCGAACCAACTGCTCGTCTCGCCAAACCCTGCCCCTAGTGCGCTTCTGTGTGCTCAAACCACCAGCGTCCACGTCTGACCGGCTCTGCTCCGTGGAGCCGGAAATCGTTGATCGCCGCTGTTGTTGGCGTTGTTGTCTAAAAGCTTTTAGGTGTCACGTCGCTACCGATTACCGGCGCGCCGACGACAACAACGACGACAACGACGACGCGTACATTTCTCTCCATTTCCCAGCGCACTTTTCATTTTCCCCAGCGCCAAGCAAACCTTCCCATCCCATTTCCCGATGCACACGAGGGAGCGTTGGTGCATTCGTTGCACGCCAGAATTATTTCCCTTTCCAAGTTCGCTCCCACCCATCCACCCACCCACCCCGGTTTCGGTTTCCTCCGCGCTCGGGCGGCTAATTAATGGCGGCTGTTTACAAAGACACATAATAAATATTTATGCAAACAATCAAAAAGTGCATGTACATTTAATTAAGTGAATAATTCATTCCTCGGCGGCTGCTCTCGCCGATTCTCGCATCCTCCACCACCTCCGCTGCTGCATCAAGTGGGTTGCGAAGAATGTAGCCGTTGCTGCTCGCGCGATCTCCGCGATTCGTTGTTCGCGTCCGAGATCTGCATCTTCCGCACGCCGTTTGGGCCGTTCTCTCGCTCTCTCTCTTACTTTGTTTTGTAATTTAACCCGGGCAAATAAACGAACGCAGCCTGATGACGTTGCAACTCGAATGTGTGTTCGTGTGTGCGCTCAATAATTAATCAAGCAGACAATTATTCGCTCGGATGCGGTTAGTTGCGTCAGCTCGGGGTGGCCAAAATTTCGGGATTGAAACCAAAAACAAAAAAAGAGCATTTGGACGATCACTGCCGATGACGAAGCGTTATTATGGCTCGCCATAAACCGAAGAAGCCAACTGTTTACCATAAACAGACTTCATTTGTGACAGCTTGCAGTGACAACACCGGACATGCAATCGGTGGCCGAAAGCAATCAGCTAAATGGAAGTCACGAATTAAGGCTGCAGCTTGATGGTCTGTTTGATTCAATCAGCCGATTGACTGACACACAGACACACGCACTTGCCAATTTCAATTTCAGTTCATTTTTATTGCCCGTGCTACCGATCCTTTTAACGATCATAGTGCAACTGCACGCGATTTCGGCGCATTTAGTCGCCAATTTGTGACCTTTTGCTTCGGGATTGATCAACTCGAGAACTCGAGACGAAAAAGATTCCAACGTTCCACGCGAAGTTCGCTGCATCTTAGTTTGATTGCTTCATCACACAAACTGTGCTGCTCGTCGCGTTTGCGTTTGCGGCCGACAGCGATCGATTGACTCATCGCGTCTCGAATAAATAACTTCGATTCGGCCTTTTGCTAAGCCATATTCCGAGCCGCTCCGTGTTCGTGTGAGATAAGCGCTCTGCAGCGGCCTGTTGCCTGCATGCCGCCAAACATGCGGTGCCGGGTGGATGGATGCGATTTGCTGCAAATGACCACACGATCTTCGCTCGGGAGGATTATTATTGATTTTTCGTGCCAATAAATTTTGCCGATCGTCAAAACGAAAATGAGCTGCCTAATGACAGCAATTCATCAACGGCTCCGGCCTATCGGGTTTGCGTTTATGGTCCCCCCGTCGTGTCCGCCTGGGAACGATAGCCTTTTGCTAGCCGCTTGTGTGTGTGTGTGGAGGTTTGAGATCGACTGATTTTTCGTTGGACATTTTTACGACCTTTTGCGTAAGAAGCTGCTCGGGGGATGAGGATTTTTTCACGATCCGCGCGTCTCGTTCGACCCACCGCGTTGAGGGTGGGTGTTGGCGAAGTTTTTTTGTTCACCCTTTCCGGGCGGAGCCGTTGAACAATTATTAATTTACATGCACTAATTGAGATATATTGCGCTGCGCGGGGCACATGGGCTGGAACGCGCGAATGGAGCGTTGATAATGTATTCAAAGTTCTAAACGAACGCATGATTAACGTCGCGTAGGTTGATGGGGTTGCACGATACGTAATGGAGCGTTGATAATGTATTCAAAGTTCTAAACGAACGCATGATTAACGTCGCGTAGGTTGATGGGGTTGCACGATACGCTGGAGAAGCACAATCGAATGATGGACGTTACGAAGTTGTTACTTAATTAACTGATCGTGTGGAGATGGTGGAGAGTTTTTGAAAGCTTTGGATACCTTTTCGCAAATGCATCATTCTTTTCGTCTTTATTTGGCAATTCGCTAATCAGTGGACATTACCGATCAAGTGTTATGGGGACTCTATTGGAGACCCTATTGAAGGCACAAAGCGGCTCAAACCAACAAGATCCAGCTTTGGAAAGCAAGCACCCGGCCATATGACTTTCATGGCTTCAAATTGCACAGTACAACTCCAATAGTTTTAAATATGAATAAGACGTTTACTTTACAGTAAATGAATGGTCAGGACGCTTAAGGTTGTAGGATGAATTTCAACTGAACCGTCTCCAAAAATGAAGTCCATAAATGCGACTAGAAACGTCAGGAGGGGTTGTTGTACGAACAAAGAAGAGAAAGGTAGTTTTATTTCAATGTTCGAAACTCAAGTCACAGATCTTAAGCAATACGGCTTGGCTTAAATTGTACGAAAATAATAAAAAAGACAGATTATCTTCCCAACCACGAAAAGGATGAAGCTTCCAACTGACTCTTTATAATAAATCTGCCGGAATAAAGTCCGACGGTCAGTTTGGCTACGTCCATTTGATCCCGTTTAAAGAACAAGGACAAAAGAGACACAAATTTGAATCATGACCGGACCTGAAGCTCCCCGCTCACTAGTGCGAGGGTCGATAAATTGCATGCATGATTAATTTTCACCATCATCGAGAATATCCATCGTTGCTCAACACTCTGCGCTGCTACAGCTGCTGCTGTAAATGAGCCGGCAACTAAACGTTTTGTCCACCGCTGGCTGGCGTTATTAAGCGATGCCAGACATGGTCCGCCCCTACCTGACCAGACCCGGGACCAATGTCCCTGCGAATGTCCCACTCGAAGCACTCGAGCCGCGCGAAACTCGTCCGAAGTGAGTTGTAGTGTAATTGTTGGACGATAAAATTATTTCCTCCCGTACACGCACGACGCTGCCACCGCAAGTTGCGCGCGGGAACAACCA